>PISX010014171.1:0-53949 GCA_004024625.1 Mellivora capensis | reverse complement strand
TATTCTGGGCAATAGTAATAACAGAAAGGATGTGTAATTATATTAATATTGTTCAAAACAAAAATCAACACAAATAGCTGAGATAAGATCAGGAGAGGGATATTTCATAAAATATAAAATTCATCAACAACAACAAAAATGCTCTGGTTTAATCGGGATAATGCAGTTCCAAAGACAAGTTGAACATCAGGGATAACCTAAGGCAGTATTCTTCTAAATGTGTAAGTAAACGAAGACACACATTCAACCCAAACAAAGGAACTAGGAAGTGAATGTTCTGGAATATCATCACTGTTATGGGAAACCATGATATATGATCCTTGTGCAGGGAAGTGTCACCTTCTCAGCTTTAGTCAGATATTTAATAGATTGTGACCTGGTTTAGTTATTGAATTTTTTCTAAATATTTTATCTATTTATATTATTCATTTATTTGACAGAGAGATCCCAAGTAGGCAGAGAGGCAGGCAGGGAGAGAGGGGGGAGCAGGCTCCCTACTGAGGGGAGAGCCCGATGTGGAGCTCCATCCCAGGACCCTGAGATCCTGACCTGAGCCGAAGGCAAAGTCTTAACCCTCTGAGCCACCCAGGCGCCTCTAGTTAGTACAATTTTTTTTTTTTTTTTTTTTTTTTTGAGAGAGAGGCAGTGAGACAGCATGAGCGAGGAGAAGGTCAGAGGGAGAAGCAGACTCCCCATGGAGCTGGGAGCCCGATGTGGGACTCGATCCTGGGTCTCTGGGATCATGACCTGAGCCGAAGGCAGTTGTCCAACCAACTGAGCCACCCAGGCGTCCCTAGTACAATTTTTAAAAAAGATTTTATTTATTCATTTGAGAGAGAGAGAGAACAAGTAGAGGGAACAGCACAGGGAGAGGAAGAAGCAGATTCCCCACTGAGCAGGAAGCCAGATGGGTGGTCCTGATCCCAGAAACCTGGGATCATGACCTGAGCCGAAGGCAGATGCTTAACCAACTGAACTACCCAGGTGTCCCTAGTATACTTTTTTAAGATTTTATTTATTTGGGACACCTGGGTGGCTCAGTCATTAGGCATCTGCCTTCCGTTGAAGTCATGATCCCAACAAGGGTCCTGGGATGGAGCCCCTGCATTGGACTTGGCAGGAAGCCTGCTTCTCCCTCTCCCCTTCCCCCTGCTTGTGTTCCCTCTCTCACTGTGTTTCTATCAAATAAATAAATAAAATCTTTTTAAAAAATTTATTTATTTGAGAGAGATTGCAAGTAGGCAGAGAGACAAGCAGAGAGAGAGAGGAGGAAGCAGGCTCCCCACTGAGCAGAGAGCCCGATGCGGGACTCGATCCCAGGACCCTGAGATCATGACCCGAGCTAAACGCAGAGGCTTAACCCACTGAGCCACCCAGGCGCCCTAAATAAATAAAATCTTTTAAAAAAAGATTTTATTTATTTATTTGAGAGTGTGAGAGAGCATGAGAGTGGGGTGAGGGGCTGAGGAAGAAGCAGACTCTCCACTGAGCAAGGAGCCCCATACAGGGCTCAATCCCAGCCACCCTAATTAGTACACATTTAAAAAGTCTATGGAGGGGCACCTGAGTGACTCATCCAGTTAAGTGTCTGCCTTTGGCTCCGGTGGTGACTCCAGGGTCCTGGAATTGAGCCATGAATGGGGCTTCCTGCTCAGCGGGGAGTCTGCTTCTCCCTCTTCTGTTCCTCAGACTCATGCTCTCTCTCAAATAAAATCTTTGAAGATTTTATCTTTAAAATAAATCTTCAAAGATTTTATTTATTTATTTGACAGAGAGACAGCAAGAGAGAGAACACAAGCAGGGGAGGAGGAATAGGGAGTGAGCTAAAGGCAGACGCTTAATGACTGATCCACCCAGGTGCCCCATTAAGTAAAATTTTTTTAAAAAATTTTATTTATTTATTTGAGAGAGACACAGCAAGAGAGGGAACACCAGCAGGGGGAGTGAGAGAGGGAGAAGCAGGCCTCCTGCCAAGCAGGGAGCCCGATACGGGGCTCGATCCCAGGATCCTGGGATCATGACCTGAGCTGAATGAAGGCAGATGCTAAACGACTGAGTCACCCAGGTGCCCCTAAATAAAATCTTTTTTAAAGAAAGTCTGTGGAGGCACCTGGGTGGCTCAGTGAGTTGAGCCTCTGCCTCTGGCTCGGGTCATGATCTCAGGCTCCTAGGATCGAGCCCCACATCGGGATCTCTGCTCGGGCAGGAGCCTGCTCCCCACCCCCCACTGTCTCTTTGCCTATTTGTGATCTCTGTCAAATAAATAAAATCTTAAAAAAAAAAAAGTCTGTGGAGGGGCATCTATGGAGGGGCACTTGGGTGGCTCAGTTGGTTAAGCGTCTGCCTTCAGCTCAGGTCATGATCCTGGGGTTCTGGGATCAAGCCCTACATCCGGCTCCCTGCTGAGTGGGGAGCCTGTTTCTTTCTCTGCCTGCTGCTCTCCTTGCTTGTACGTTCCCACTCTCTCTGTGAAATAAGCAAAATCTTTTTTAAAAAGTCTATGGAAATATTATAAAGAATACAAAATATAGTGATCATTAAAAAATGAGATGAGGGCTTGTCAGTTAAGTCAGTTAAGCATCCAACTGTTGGCTTTGGCTCAGGTCATGATCTCATAGGTTGTGGGATCAAGCCTCATGACCCTGCACTCAGCGGGGAGTCTGCTTGAAGATTCTCTCCCTCTGCCCCTCCTCATACACTCTGTCCCTCTCAAATAAATAAATCTTTTAAAAAATGAGATAGTTGGGGGGCCTGAGTGGCTCAGTCATTAAGCATCTGCCTTTGGCTCAGGTCATGATCCCTGGGTCCTGGGATGGAGTCCCTCATTGAGTTCCTTGCTCAGCAGAGAGCTTGCTTTCTCCCTCTGCCTGCCGGTCCCCCTGCTTGTGTGCTCTCTGACAAATAAATAAAATCTTAAAACACACACACACACACACACACACACACACACACACACACACACTTTTTTTTTCCTCCAAATATTGGGTGATCACTTCAGAGAAAAATAAACTGGGTTGGATGTGGTTTGAATTTAATATAAGTAGGGTATTAGGGAATCCTTTCATTTGAACAGAGATCCAAAGAATACCTGGGGAAAGAGCAAGTGGAGTCCTGAGGCAAGAAGGTATTTAAGAACATGGAGTCCAGACACTTAACAACTGAGCCACCCAGGCACCCCAAGAATACAGTTTAATCTTGAATGTATTTTATTTTTTTAAGATTTTATCATTTATTTGACAGAGCAAACACAAGTAGGGGGTTAGGGCAGAGGAAGAAGCAGACTCCTCACTGAGTGGGGAGTCCCACACTGGGCTCAATCCCAAGATCCCTAGATGGTGACCTGAGCTGAAGTCAGATGCCTAAGGGAGCCACCCAGGTGACCCTCCAGCTTTATTATCCTATGGTCTCATTTGGTTTCCTTAACTTTTAGTCTACCACTAGCAGTCTTCCCCTAGCAGCCCCTACCTGCATTGGGATTGCAGGGTTCCTCTCTAGAAGTAGCTAGCGATTGCTGCTCACCACTAGAGGGACCCTCTGACTGTAAGAGGGTATTTACTGCACACACTCAGCAGTTGCATGGGTAAGTTGAAGAGGGAGTGACCAGATAAAGGTGACAGAAAGACCACGTGTGCCTAAAACATGTTCGGATCCAATTCCTGTTAGGGAAAGAGTTTTCTCCTTATCCAGTCTGAAGGAGTGGCTTAAACTCAAATTCAAAACTTTGACAATCCCCAGTTCCTCCTTCACTCCAATTACTACTTGTTCTATCATAGTTTTATCATCACCTCCAGACTCCCACACCACTTCACACCTAAATTATGAGTCTAATCTGCTTGTTCTACTCATTTTTACAGAACTCTGTAAACAGATCAACAGATTAGTCTGAATTATTTTTAAATTTTTTAAAAACGATTTTTATTTATTTATTTGACAGGCAGAGACCACAAGTAGGTAGAGAGGCAGGCAGAGAGAGAGAAGGAAGCAGGCTCCCTGCTGAGCAGAGAGCCCAACTCGGGGCTTGATCCCAGGACCCTGGGATCATGACCTGAGCCAGAGGCAGAGGCTTAACCCACTGAGCCACCCAGGCGCCCCTAGTCTGAATTATTTTGATCATGTTCTACTTAGAGGCAAAAAACATTCTACAGTTCCTCACTTCCTACAATTTAAAATAAAAAAATTCCTGGGATGCCTGGGTGGCTGTCATTAAGCGTCTGCCTTTGGCTCAGGTCATGATCCCAAGGGCCTGGGATCGAGTCCTCCATCAGGCTCTTTCTCTCCCACCAGCCTTGCTTGTATTCCTTCTCTCGCTATCTTAATCTGTAAAAAAAAAAAAAAATAAAATAAAATAAAATAAAATAAAATAAAATAAAATAAAATAAAATATTCCTCAGCCTAGGGGCGCCTGGCTGGTTCAGTCAGTTAAACGTCCGCCTTTGGCTCAGGTCATGATGCCGGCGGGGTCCTGGGACCAAATCCCAGGTCAGGCTCCCTGCTCAGTGGGGAGTCTGCTTCTCCTTCTCCTTCTGCACACTCCCATCCTGCTCAGGCTCAAATAAATAAATCTTAAAAAACAATTCCTCAGGGGCACCTGGGTGGCTCAGTGGTTTAAGCCTCTGCCTTCGGCTCAGGTCATGATCCCAGGGTCCTGGGATCGAGCCCCACATCAGGCTTTCTGCTCATTGGGGAGCCTGCTTCCCCCACCCTCCCACCCCCCCCCCGTCTGTCTCTCTGGCTACTTGTGATCTTTGTCTGTCAAATAAATAAATAGTATCTTTAAAAAAAAAAAACAAAAACCAATTCCTCAGTCTAGCTATCAGTGAGGCCTCCACCTCCACCTATGCCAAGATTCTCACTTAGATCTCCTCCACCTTGCTTCCACTGTGGGTTCTCCCTTATTCTAAAAAATAGAACCCTTCTCATACATTCATGTGCAACTTTCCCCTACACTTCTAGTCCACAGTAACCTCTAATTTTCTTCCACCTAATATATTCTGTACCATTCTCTCAGAGAACTGAAATCCTAAACTGTAATCCATCTAAAATGTTTTTGTGTACAAATATGTGTGTGCTCTTCCTGTAAACTCGTGAAGGTCAATTACTTCTTTTGACCTCCAACTACCCAGTGAATTGTTCATTAGCTGCTGCAGAAATAGTTGCAGAATGGTCTTAACAAAATAAGGGATAGTGCTGTGGAAAGAACACTACTTAGTTAACTTGCTTCTCTCCAAACTACCCCACCCACATGCCTTAGAACAGGCACCCGCTCTTTGGTCTAGATTCCCATCCAAGTAAAAAAGCCTAACTAATAATGAAGCTCAACCTCACAGAAGAGGAAAACAACTGAAGGAAGCAGTCCCTGTGGTCTTCTAAGTGACACCTTAGCACCAAGTCAGGGGAGGGAAAGAGAGGGAATCCAAAGGCCGAATGATCTCAAGCTTTTGTGCCTCCTCCTTTCCTCCTTTGGATTCCCAGATCCATCAGTTAAAGTAGGTTGCAACTCAGGCAACAGACCAACAGTAATTCCCTTCATATTCATTCACAGCTTTTCAAGGTGAAGTTGATCAAGTGGAGAGGTGGCTGGAAGGTAGGGAATGAAGCTAGCACAGGCCTGCATCACAAGTTGAAGGCAACTGGCAAGGAGGCTGCATTTGCTCAGGGAAACAACACAAATAACACTGAGCCCGAGCTGGGACGTGAGGTTGGAGCAGATGGTGTACGAAAAAGAATCAGGAAGAAACAAGAGGTCTAAATAACTGATGAAAGTTTAATACATTAAAACCAGATAGTTATCACTTTTATATTGCATTTGCCATATCTGAACAATACAAAGTGGAGGCAAATAGTGACACTTCATAAAAATGTTGGTTCCCCATTCCCTTCTCTAAGACCCAGCCCCCCTCAAATATTCCCTCCCACTCCCTACAGAACTCTGTCCTGAATAAAACACTTAAATACATCATAAATAGTAAATTATGAAAAAAATAGCAAGAATTGTTTCTTTCCTTCTTGTAAAAAAGAACATGGCAGCAAAGACAGGCAGCCAGAAACTGGCTGGGGGTGTCTAATATAGACAGTTATTTGGGGGACGGGCTAACTTACTATCAAGGTCGGGCGGGATGGAGATGGGACAGTATTCAACAATCTGCCTGAGATGCCAGGCCCCCTTAGTCCCCAGACAGGAGGAGGAGGATCAGGTGGGGAACCACAACTCTTGGAAAGGGGGAACAGACAGATAACACAGCTCTCATTTCCGAGTTCTCTGCAAGAGAAGGGGCAGGGCATGTGGCACAGCAATGACCTCACCTAGGCAAGGATCTGCTGGCTCCCCATGAGTCTAAGCGAATATTCTCTAGCCTCATAGATACAGACTGCCTGTTAAAGGGACAGAGGTGTCCCCTCCCCACCTCAGCTCCTTGAAAAGCAGAACACTGTCGGAAAAGGTGGGAAGAGCAAGAAAGAAACCTCCTTTTGAGAAGGATCCAAATTCATTTAAGTCTTCATATTTAGAAAAACAAGCAGAATACATTTCAAATTGCAAAACACTAATAACTGTGATGGCCTGGCAGTGAGCAGGGTTCTGCCTAGCAAGGGCTCTGATCTTCTGGTCCCATGACTGCCCTACTGTTTCAACAAAAGGGATAAAGATTACCCCATGTTCCCACTCTCTCCATTTCTTCAGCCTTAAGAAATTCATCAAGAGAGGAGGAGTTAAAGAGGAGCTGCTCCTGGCAAAGCAGTTCCATACTTCCATTTCTCAAACACCAGGGGGCTCTTCTGAGGGAGCCCCCAAAATAGGCATCTCTCCTGACACTTCTGCAGTTTTGATCTGAAACTGTCTGGCTTCAAACTGTGTGCTAGTTTTTCTTTTCCTTTTTTTAAGGAAAAAAAAAAAAAAAAAAGGAAGGTGAGAGTTGGCTTAACACCCTTATCCCCAAAACCTTTACAAAGATTACAAGGATCTTCTTCCAGAGAAAGCGAGAAGGTAGAGATAATGTGCCAGCCAGTCTGCCTGAGGAAATTAAGAGTCCAGCTCCTGGTGAAAGGTAGATGAAGAGGAAGAAAACCACCAAATCCAGCAACCCCACTTCCAGCAGGAAGAATGGGGGTTTGAAAACAATGCAGTTGTAGAAGCCAAGGCTGGCCCCTTGAAAACTTGTGCCATCTAACTCAGAAGTGGAGAAGACGTTGCTGTCCTCAACTGTCCGAGGCACTGGTGCCCATTCATAAGGAAGGGGAAGAAGAGGTTCTTCTTCAGGAAGGAGGCAGAGAACTCCCCTAGCCTTCATTATATTCCTTTTGTGATGACCACGAAGAAGAAAATTCAGCATTGCTGGGGCAAGGGCTGGCTTCTTGGGATCACCAAGTTGGCAGAATCTTGTTCCAGGTCTTCTGAATTTTTCTGCTCACTGGAAAGGGTAAGGGTGTAAGGTTAAGGATGTGGAGTATGAAATGAGGAGGAAGGAAGGGAATTCAAATTCATTCCAGCTTGACTGGCAAAATTAACTTTTCTTCTATTTCATCCTTTGCTTCCAAGTACAAGGTCCCTACAAAATTTAAAAAGGCAAGATTGAAGGGGCACCCAGTCCCTCTAACCTTGCAAATTAACTCCCTGTTCCACTTCATCAGTAATCCTCTTTATACCCTTCAAAGCAAGCATTCACCTCCCCCACATCCCAGACACTCACATGGGTGAACTCTGACTCTGCAACTTCAGGCTTTTCCAAGAGGGTTGAACTAGCAGAAGAAAAAAAAAAAATGGAGGCAGAGAGGAGAATTAGAAGATAAGAAAGAGAAAAGACAGGGAGGGGGTGGGAGGGATGGGGCAGCTGGGTGATGGACATTGGGGAGGGTATGTGCTATGATGAGTGCTGTGAATTGTGTAAGACTGATGAATCACAGACTTGTACCCCTGAAACAAATAATACCTTATATGTTATTAATAATATAAAAAAAAAAAGAGAGAGAGAGAGGGCGCCTGGGTGGCTCAGTGGGTTAAAGTCTCTGCTTTCAGCTCAGGTCATGATCCCAGGGTCCTGGGATTGAGCCCCACATTGGGCTCTCTGCTCCAAGGGGAGCCTGCTTCCTCCTTTCTCTCTGCCTACTTGTGATCTCTGTCAAATAAATAAATAAAATATTTTTTAAAAAAGAGAGAGAGAGAAAGGACAATCCTCTCAAGTCAAATCTTGTAATGCTTCTCCATATTTCACTTCAGGATCAACTTAGGATTCAGAAAGAGGCTAAGAAACTACCAGACTTAGAAGCATGTTGTTCTAATTAATTATTTAGCTTCTTGAGTACTACAAAAATATTTCCTAATACCCTCTCCTTCTTTCCTCTGGCACTGGCACTCAGTGATTACTGCTGCCTGATATTTGTGCCATTGTGTAATTCTCTCCTCTTGAATGGGGGCTGGATTTAGTGACTCTCTTCCAGAGGACAGAATGTAGGCCAGGTGATGGAACATCAATTCTGAGATTAGGTTACAAAAAGACCCTACCTAGCTTCCTCTTGGGCTCGAGTTCTCTTACTGTTTGCGCTGAGGGAAGCTAGCTGCCACATGGAGAGAACATGTGACAAGTAACTGAGGGAGGACCACAGGCCAACAGCCTACAAGGAACTGAATCTTGCTAACAACCACGTAAGTGAGCTTAGAAGTTGATCCTCCCCCAAGGCAAGCCTCCAGATGAGACTACTGCCCTGACTCACAGCTTCACTGTAACCTCCTGAGAGACCCTGAACCAGTGGCACCCAGCTAAGTCACACACAGTTAAGCCACATAAAATCTGAGATAATAAATGTTATAGTTTTTAGCTGCCAAATTGAGAGTAATTTGTTACACAATAATAAATAATATAAATTTTTGAACATGGAAGTAAAGTGCTACTGAACTAAAAAATGGACATGGCTTTGGAAGAGGGAAATGGGCTTTAAGGAGAGTTTTAGTCAAAGTCTAAAAGTGCCATGAACATACTGCAGAATCTTAGGCTTGATGAGGGAGTTGCCAGTGTGGGCTCAAAGGAAAGTGAGAAAAATCTTATGGGAAACTGAAGGAAAGGGCATCCCTGTAATGCAGTGGAAGTTTTGCAACAATGTCATATGCAGTTATGTAAAAAGCAGAATACGTGTCTAACGGATTGGGTGATCTCCTAAGGAGAATCTAAACAAAGTGCTAAAGGTGCCACCTGGTTCCTTCTCCCCCATCCCCGCTCCCCGACCACCCGCCCCACCTGGTTCCCTCTTAATGCTTATAGTAAAATGAGAAGAAAAAAATTAAGGGAAGGACTATTAAATAAAAGGACTTTCAGGACTTGATGGTTTTGAAAATTCTGAGCCCCTCCAGATAGCAAACAATGCTAAAATTAAGAAACAGCTTGTGAGCAAGCACAAAACCTGGGCACTACCAGGAAAATGCGGTCTAGGGACAAAGCCAAGGGTATGACTGTAAAACATTTTTTAAGACTTCAGAAAAATCAAAGTTGGTTCCTTAGAGTACTACTCAATCATACAAAAGGCCATTCAAAAAGATTAAAGTCTCCCGGATCCTCTCAACAGGATCTCTAAGCAGCATGGGGCTTATGAAGAGGGTATCTGTGGGTGTGGCTTTTGTCTAGGGGACTGAATCTTATTGAGACTCACAGGAGGACCACAAAATCATTGTAACAGCAGAAACATTCACAGCTTGGACTGAAAGGGACATACATAGTATAAAATGAAGAAACTGCTGGACGCCAAAATATTACTGGCAGGAAGCAGGCTGAGAAAACTACTAGCTGCAAACACATTCTGGCTGTCATGAAAAAGGAAGACCCAGAAAGCAAAACCAAGAGGTCAAAGGATGGAGTAAAGAATCATGGGAGAATTACTCCCAAGCCTTTTCCCTGTGTTTCGCCTGATCAAAGAAACTCAACAATTGCTGGATTTTGGACTAGCTATGCAACAGTGACTCCTCTGTGCCTCCCTCACTCTTCTCTTTGTACAGGAATGTGTTCAGTGTTATCTACTTACTGCCTCACCACGTCTGTTGGGTGTGTAGGGAGAAAACAGCTGTCTCTAGTTTCACAGGTCCAAAGACTGAGAGCAACTGTACTCAAGGAACAGTACCCGGGAAGCTCCTCCAAACCTAGACCTAACTCAGATGACAAAATTCTGGAATTTAAGCTGCTGCTGTAATGGGATCAGACTTGTCAAGACCATTGGAGCAAATGAGTGCACTTCGCAAAGGGAGGGACAGGAAGCATTGGGGGCCAGAAGATGGACTGCGAAAGCTCGCTTTTTAGGGGGCTCCCTGAGTTCTGCTTCCTGGTATTCACAGCTTTGTGTAATCCCTTCCTTGTGAGTGTGGGCTAGATTTAGTGACTAGAATGCAGTGCAGGTGATAGGAGGTCAATTCTGAGATTAGGTCACAAAAAGATTATGGCTTCTGCATAGGTGCATGCACTTTTTTTTTTTTTCCTCAAAGATTTTATT
The DNA here is from genome assembly GCA_004024625.1 of Mellivora capensis. Lineage (NCBI taxonomy): Eukaryota > Metazoa > Chordata > Mammalia > Carnivora > Mustelidae > Mellivora > Mellivora capensis. Next base: position 43,482 of record PISX010014171.1, on the reverse strand, counting down.
TATTTATTTGTCAGAGAGAGAGAGCGAGCACAGGCAGACAGAGTGGCAGGCAGAGGCAGAGGGAGAAGCAGGCTCCCTGCCGAGCAAGGAGCCCGATATGAGACTCGTCCTGGGATCGAATGAGCCACCCAGGCGTCCCAGGTGCATGCACTTTCACTTGCTCGCTCTGAGGGAGGCCAGCTGCGATGTTCTGAGTTGTCCTAAGGAGAGGCTCATGTTGCAAAAAACCAAGGGAGGCCCCCAGCCAACTGCCAGCAAGGAACTAAGGCCCTCTGTCCAGCAACCCACAAGGAACTGAACCCTGCCAACAAACATATAAAGGAGCTTAGAAGTGAAGCCTCTCAGTTGAGCCTTCAGACTAGATGGGAGGCCCTGGACAACACCTCATGAAAGACCTTGAGCCAGAGGACCCAGCCAAGCTGTACCCACATTCCCAACCCACAGAAGCTATGATATGTGTTTGTTTGTTTGTTTTTAAGATTTTATTTGTCAGAGAGAGAGAGCAAGAGAGCGAGCACAGGAAGACAGAGTGGCAGGCAGAGGGAGAAGCAGGCTTCCTGCCGAGCAAGGAGCCCGATGTGGGACTCCATCCCAGGACGCTGGGATCATGACCTGAGCCGAAGGCAGCCACTTAACCAACTGAGCCACCCAGGCGTCCCAATATGTGTTTATTATTTTAATCCACTAAGTTTTGGGTTAATTTATTATGATGGACTAGATAATCAACACATCATCTAACAAAATTAAACCACAACCTTTAGAATGGATCCTTTTACAAGACTCACTGTTCATTTTCTTCCCTGCCCAGGAATCTTTTTCCAGGCTTACAAAGTAAGCTGAGAATTCTCACCTAACTCACCAGGAGATAAAGGGTTAGTTGGGGCACATTCTATCAGAATAGTCTGCACATCCCTTAAAGATGCAGAGATGTTGACACACTTCAAGTCACTAAAGATGAACTAAAGGAAAGTAAACCCAGAAAAATCTAGTGAAGAGCAAAAGACAATGATCTCTCGAAAAAACAAAATTATGGAGGTTTCCAAGGACCTGAAGAGAGAGATGAAAGGAGAACATGAAGAAAGGGGCCAAGGAACCAACCTTGTAGTTTGCATTTGCAAAGTCTCTCCAACTACAGGTGAGAAATAGGGGTCAGGAAGAGTCGAGACCTCACTGATTTTCTCCAAAGGTGGAGTCTGAGGTAAAACATCAGGACGACCGAAGTGGACGCCTGGAAAAAAGAAAAGGGAAGAAAATCAATAAATAAAAAAGAAGACAAAACGGGGTGGGGGAATATAGGGGGAAAAAAGTGTAGCAACTTGGCTTTTCCTGGATATGAACAGGGAATAGAGGTTCTAGGCAGATAAGCTAGGGCTCAGAGGGAGGGAGGGAGTCCCCAATCACATGGGAACCCCAGCCCTGGCGCTGACCTGGCTCCACTTCCGCCTTGGTTGTCACTTGTGCCTTGTGCTCCCCAGAGACCGATGTCTGGTAAGTAATGCAGGAGTTGCCGCTGGGGCCTGCTCGCCGAGAGAAAGATGAGCCAGACCGAAACTTTTTGGAAGGAGAGGGTTTCACTTCAAAAGGGAAAGAGAAAGCCTACTTAGCACCCACCTGAGAAACCGTCACCAAGACACAGATACAAATTGCTAGCATCCCCAACACAGACCCAAAGGTGCTCTACAAAGCAGGAAGGAGGACTAATGTCAACAAAGACAGGCTCTATGAACTACTCTTCAGAGGAGAGGGTGTGCATCTCAGTTCACCTCACTTTGGAAAGCAGAGAACCTAGAGGAAAGCAGACACATACATATCTTGCCCCCACTACACACAACCTCCATGGCTTGCTTCCACCCGATGAGGTGTCTTCCATTCCATCACTCTCTTGTTCTTTAACAGTATCCTCCAGCTCAAGCTGACGAAGATGACCCTTTCACTCTGCGTGCTTGTAGCATTCACGCACACAGCACAATGATACTTTACACTTGCTTATATGCCACTTTGAAAAGACTTTGAAGGGATTTTCCCATGTTTCTTAATACTGTCTGGCATGCCTAAGTCCTCTCTGCCACACTGAGGGATGACTGAGGCCTATGATGAGGAGATGGGAAGAAGGAGTTGGAAATCTGCCAATGGCAGCAGCACTGGAAGGCTGGAAAAGAAGAATACTGGCACTTTCCAACCAAGAAAGTCGAGGGAAGAACGACTGCTAAGCACAATCAGTAAATGCTTCTCTAACCCTTTGATCCTAGTCTGAGAATTCCTTGGCCCTGGGGATATGAAGAGAAAACAGAAGACTGGTAATATGCTTGCCTATCTCTGTCTAGAAGTCTGGCTGTATCTTAGCCTATGGCATGGATCCTGCTCCCACAATGACACTCCCTACCCCCCTACCCTGCCCAAATCCCACCAATTTCCCAGAAATGCCCCTCACCTCAATGACACACGAAGGGAGAGCCAGGGGAAAAGCAGCAACTTGGAAACCACTGGGACAGACAGAGTGACTGACATAAAGACGGGCAGCAGCTCTCATGGGATGTGGGTGGAGCAGAAGAGGCTTTGGCAGTTCCCTGACAGAGGTGTCTTGCCCACCCATCTCCTGGAGTAAGGGAGTCATTGGGGGGTCATCTGGTAGAAGCCACTTACGGGGTATCTTCTTGAACACTGTGTTGCACATGAAGCGCTGGAACCGTTCAGCATAGAAGCCTGGGCGATGCACCGATACAGTGTCCTACAGAGCAAAAGAGATGGCTGCAGAGTTAAAGAGGGGGAAGGCCCAGCAAGAGGATCGCTATTTAGTCCAAGGGCTATTTTCCTCTAGGCTGAGACCCTAACAGAAGGGCAGAACCCACAAATGAAGTAAGACAGAAAGAAGAAATTGAGGGCACAAATCACAACTGAAGGAGCCAGGAGGAGAGCCACTAGCAAAATGTTACTCACCCCATCGTGTACCAGGGCTTTCCAAGAGTGCTCCAACTTCTTAACAAACCTGCCAAGAAAAATGTGTATCGCACAGTCATCAAGTTTTTAAATGAATGACAGTGTTCTCTTTTATGAAGTTAAAGAAGCTGAGAAAGCACTCCCTCTAATTACACTCGCTTTCCAAAGAACAGACACAGTAGTACTCGTTCAGGCTGGCGATCAAAGCTGTTTCTAGGGAAGTTCATTACCTCCCCTATGTTAAAAGGGAACTTAATATGTCCCTGCCAAGTCAGGGATAAGAACATTTGTCGCAAAAGGAACAGTGAACGGACAGATGAGCATGCCTGGAAGACAGGAGTTAAAACCGGATGATAATACTGTGAAACAGTAAACCAAGGTCTGTCCAGTCCTCACTAGTAGTTGAAACCTGTTTACAGGGGTAAAACTGGGACCTAGCATTTCCAATTCCTCCCTGTCACTTCACTGCCTCAGTTCCATAGGTTAATAGCACAGGACACAGTGATCCTCTTGTTTTTCCTCCGAGGAAAAGAGGAACATGTTTCCAGCTGTACCCCAATGTGGAGTATGACTCATCTCCCAAGTTTTTCACAAAGAGCCAGATAGATGGTGTGTTCTACCCCGGTGCTTCTGAGGACTGACTCAGATCTCCACAGAGGTATATGTTATGTTTTGGAAGGTGGCAGGGTAGCGAAGCCAGGGAGACAGGCAAAATCAAGGAAATAAACCACCATCTGAAACCCAAGGAGGTAAGCCGCTAGAATGCAACTCACTGTTCCTGTTTCAGGAAGAATTTAGTGACAAACCCAGCTAAAGGAGAAATATGAATGGTTATCTGCAAACACTCTGCCCCTTCATTTGGGATCCATATGCTCCTCACCTGTAAGACTGGAGAATGTCAATGATCCCAATATAAAGCAGCAGCCTTTCCCCTTTACTGTTGCGGGCAGGGATGCCACCCATACTGTTCCAGAAGACAAGAAGAAAACAGTAAGAAAACCCCTGGCCTGGCGCATGAGGGCTTCTCCTCACCTCAAGTCAGATCAGGATAGGGAACTGAGACCTAAACATAACTGCCCCATCTTTCGTAAGCTGGGGAAGAGTGAAAACCTTCCTCCAACCCCAAGAACCACTCTGGAGTATGAATTATAACCTCTTTCTCTCCAAGTCTCACTCGCCTGTCTCTCCAACCCCAATTCTACCAAAGAGAATCTAAAGTCACCCCTACGCAGCAACACTGAAAATGCTCAGGTAACTCTGCACCTCCTCAGTACTTTCATATTTTAACTCACACCCACTAGGACACTCTTCTTGAGTCATAGTAAAGGATACGTTAAAAATGAAACCACTTACAAGACATTTCTGATGCTTCAGTAAATATACTTCCTTGATAGATAGATCCATGATGGTGAGAAAGGCACCTTCCATAAAGCTGCCTATAGTAAATTACTTCTGGTGAAGTTCTAATAGAATAGGCAGATGTGCATCTAAGGCTCTGATTATATTCTTTTTGAAAGGTGTTTTAATTTTAAATAGCTCTCCTTCCCAGATGTACTACAGATCCCCAACTTAAGACCTCTTCTTTTCCTTTTACACTCTTAAGGTTAGTTCTGTAGTTTTGTTAAGTGTTAATACTGTCAGCTTAAATGCTGAATCAGGGTTATTCTTATGCCAAGAACTGCATCCTTTCTTCAAGAAAAAAATACCGTGACTCTATGTTCTCCATCCTGTTGCCCCGAGCCCACTCACTGATCATCAGTCTCCATGGTGCCACCTCGCCGAGCCTCGCCCTGGATAGATTCCATAGCCGTGGAATAGAGAGCCTTTTGGGGGGCTGGTCTGCGAGTGTCAGCTGAGGATTGCGCTTCACTGCCTAAGGGCTCTCTTTGTGCATGATCTATGTTATGGATCGACATCAAGAGGCTATAGTCCATTATCTTAAAGCTCTGCAGCACCTAAAGGAAGGGGAGAAAAAAAAAAAACAACATATTCTGAGCCTTGGGAAGCAGGAGGACTTTTTTCAGGATCTCACGGCTTTCCTGATTCAATTATTCTTTTATTCTTTTTTTTTTTTTAAACTTTTTAGAAAGATTTTATTTATTTGAGAGACAGAGAAAGAGAGGGAGAGGAAGAGAGAGCATGAGACGGGGAAAGGTCAGAGGGAGGAGCAGACTCCCCGTTGAGCAAGGAGTGAGATGTGGGACTAGATCTTGGGACTCCGGGTTCATGGCCTGAACCGAAGGCAGTCGCTTAACCAACTGAGCCACCCAGGTGCCCTCAATTTTTTTTTTAAAAGATTTTATTTTTTTCAAGATTTCAGAGTGAGAGAGAGGCACACAGGGAGGGGAAGGGAGAGGGGCAGAGCGACCAAGACCAAGACCAAGACCAAGAGTTGGATGCCTAACTGACTGCACCAACCAAGGGCCCCTAAAGATTTTATTTTCAAGTAATCTCTACACTCAACATGGGGCTCGAACTCAAAACCACAATATCAAGAGTTGTGCATTCCCCCAACTGAGCCAGTCAAGTGCCCCAAGATTCAATTATTCCTGACTTTCAGGGTTAACTATAGGCTTATCCTTTGCTCCTACGCCCTGGGGAAGAATATATTAACCTCCTCTAGTCACTCATTATTTCTATCCCCTCAGCTTTCTTCTATTTGAGTAAATATACATTAGGCCACTGCCTAGCCCACAACACCCTCTTTGCTTGTTCTTTCCTTGTATCTCTTTGTGAAAAGAGCCCTGTATTCAAGAGAACATGGAATACATATTTGTGCTGTAAAGAATCCAAAAGTAGGGGTGCCTGGGTGGCTCAGTGGGTAAGGCCTCTGCCTACTTTCCCTTCTCTCCCTGCCTGCCTCTCTGCCTACTTGTGATCTCTGTTTGTCAAATAAATAAATAAAATCTTTAAAAAACAAAACAAAACAAAAAAGAATCCACAAGGACAGTCTGGTCAAGTACATTTCATGATGGGGTGAATCTGTTGCAGGACTTTATATGACCAGCTTTGATTCAGGTCAGTATTTCCTGAAGCCCTACCATCTGCAGGCACTGTGCCTGTTTACAGGGATACAAAGATACTCAAGAGTTTCTGTTCTCAGGGCGCCTGGGTGGCTCAGTGGGATAAGGCCTCTGCCATTGGCTCGGGTCGTGATCCCAGGGTGTCGTGATCCCAGGGTCCTGGGATCGGCCCCGCATCAGGCTCTCTGCTCAGCAGGGAGCCTGCTTCCACCTCTCTCTCTCTGCCTGCCTGCTTGTGATCTCTGTCAAGTAAATAAATAAAATCTTAAAAAAAAAAGGTGGGGGTGCCTGGGAGTTAAAAAAAAAAAAAATTTTTAAAAAAGTGTTTCTGTTCTCAACAATATTATAATTTAGGAAAGAAAACAAATGTAAAAATAAATCCAATACAGTCTAATACATGCAACAACAGAAGCAACTGCATGATTGATAGTATGGAGGAGGCCAGGAGGTGATACGTAAGTAAGTTTATGAAGAATTAGAAAATAAGTCCAAATAAATAAAGGAAGGAATATTCTAACACCTGGAAGCATGAAACAGCACATTATGTGCAGGGAGATATAATTTGGCACTGCTAAAACAGAAAATGCAAAGCACAGGTGTGGCAGATTACAGAGGTTGACAGAGGCAAAAACAGTGACAGGCCTGATGTGTCATATTAAGGAGCCTGGATTTTTTTTTTTAACATTTTATTTATTTGACAGAGATCACAAGTAGGCAGAGAGGCAGGCAGAGAGAGAGAGGAAGGGAAGCAGGTTCCCCGCTGAGCAGAGAGCCTGATGCGGAGCTTGATCCCAGGACCCCAAGATCATGACCTAAGCCGAAGGCAGAGGCTTTAACCCACTGAGCCACCCAGGCGCCCCTGGATTCTTTTCTTAAAAAGATTTATTTGGGGTGCCCTGGGTGGGGGGTCAGTGGGTTAAGCCTCTACATTCGGCTCAGGTCATGATCTCAGGGTCCTGGGACTGAGCCCCGCATCAGACTCTCTGCTCAGCAGGGAGCCTGTTTCCCCACTCTGCCTGCCTCTCTGCCTACTTGTGGTATCTCTGACAAATAAATAAATAAAAATCTTAAAAAAAAAAAAAAAAGAAGAAGAAGAAGAAGAAAGAAAAAAAATCCTCCTAACCTTATGTAATAGAAGTGTGGGGTAACAAGGCTGGGGGATAGCAGTCAGAAAATGGTTTGGAGACTGCAATCATGTGACTTCTGTGCTGAGAGGAACAGGAGGTGGAGTGGTGAACAATACTGAGGCCAGATAGTGTCAACCTGTAGAGATGCTGGTGGAATAGACACAGGTGTGTGATTTCCTTCAGCAGCACTCAGGTTCCAAAATATAAATTTGAATCTGGCAGGAAGGACCAAGATCTGAGGAATGATGGTACTACTATGAAAATAAGGAGACTGTAGGATTATGAGGCCTAGGAGAGGTAAAGAAAATGAAGCCAGGTGGAGGAGGATAACAGAATGCAAAAATGTAAAGGCTCGGGGCGCCTGGGTGCCTCAGTGGGTTAAAAGCCTCTGCCTTCGGCTTGGGTCATGATCCCAGGGTCCTGGGATCGAGCCCCGCATGCGGCTCTCTGCTCGGCAGGGAGCCTGCTTCCTCCTCTCTCTCTGCCTGCTTCTCTGCCTACTTGTGATCTCCATCTGTCAAATAAATAAATAAATAAAATCTTTAAAAAAAAAGACAAATGTAAAGGCTCCGCAATAACCTAATGCAAAAGTTATTTTAAATGAAGTCTGGGACATATGTAGCTAAGGAACCGAGTCCCATCTTGCACCGATTTGAATCTTAAGAACAATAGCTGTTTTAGTGGCTGAGATTTTTGGTATTTGACAGGGAAGGAAATATGATAAACTCACCAAACAGTCACGCTGTAGGGTCTTACATAGAGCATTGTACATGTCAGCATCCAAAAAAAGACCATCTGGAATATCTTGTAAGAAGTCCAGGTCTTTAAAGGTGGGGAGAGGCTTCTCTCGCTCTTTTTGGGAAGCCCGCCGTTTGTAGGTTGAGCCCTTGAGGTCATATTTGATGTGCATCTTGACCGACCGTGGTAAGAGATTGTTCATCACCACAATTCGAATGTTCTTACCACCTGCCTGCACACAGTACAGTCCATAGAATTTAGGCAGCAAAGTGCGAGGATTCTGGTTGAGGTTCTAAGAGCACAAAAGTAAAAAGAAGCAGGAGAACAAGTCAGACGATTTTCAGTGAAACTCAAGGGTAAAAGTTGCCACCCCCTTTCCTTTGTCTACTATATGGGATTCAGGTACAATCTATCTGTCCATAAGCCCACATCAAATTTGTTTACAATTTCCCAATACATCTACCTCAGTGATTGGATCACCACCAAGGATGAAAGATTATGACTTAAGCCGAAGCCAGATGCCTAACTAATGGAGCCACAGACCTGATGGAGCCAAAGACCATCCAATACAGTAATCAGTCAGGATACTCAATATATGATGGGTATTCTTTTAGAGAGGCTTAAGAAAAGATCATGTTGAAAAAGTCTTAACTCTAAGCCCTTGATATAGTATATTCTTGTGGCTGTGATGCAAAGCAAAACTGAATTCTCCAGAAGCTCTGAGAGCAGTAACTGAGAGTTAAGATGGAGTAGATGTAACAACTTCATTCCCTAGTGTAGGAGGTAGATTAAGAACAGAAAATAAAATTATCACTGAATTTCAACTTTGGGTAGGATGGTCTAAGTCAAATAACGCTTAAAATAAGACAGATAGGGGTCCCCGAGTGGCTCAGTTGGTTAAGTGCCTGCCTTCAGCTCAGGTCATGATCCCAGGGTCCTGGGATGGAGCCCTACATGGGGCTCATCAGGGAGTCTGCTTCTCCCTCTCCTTCTGCCACTGCTCCCACTCCACTCATGTGCTCTCTCTCTCGTTATCTCTCTCAAATAAATAAAATATTTTTTAAAAAAGGCATAAACAAAAAAACCCTTTTATAAAGCCCCAGGAGGCAAGAGATGGGGCAAAAAGCCCCAAAACACACTACATCTTTAAGACAGAAATGCTGACTTTGTGCTGCCCTGCTGAAGAGAGCCCCCCAGCCTTTTTTCCTTTTTTAAAGATTTTATTTACTTATTTGAGAGAGAGGATAAGCAGGGGGCAGGGAGAGGGAGAAGCAGGCTCCTCGATGAGCAGGAAGCCTTACGCAGGGCTTGATCCCAGGACCTTTGGACCATGACCTGAGCCTAAGGCAGATGCTTAACTGACTGAGCCATGCAGGTGTCCCATGAGAGCCCCCCAGCCTTGTCTAGGAGTGCAGTGGGCAGCAGAGGTGGCCAGTGCTCCTCTTTCCTCACCATGTAGTATCCTGGAAGCAGCTTCTGCAGAAACTCCGCTTCTTTATGCTGAACCGTTTTAATAATGAATTCATCATCGCTGGACACATAGAAGAGGGAACCACTAGCCCCAGAGTTGCAGAGTTCAATCAGCGGCTCACTGCAGAGAGAGTACTGGGGCCCAGGAAGAAGAGAGTAAGAAGTTCAGAAATACCAGGGCCTGTCCAACCAGAAATTAAGTACAAATGCAATTCTGTTCTAAAGGTATATTAGAGCAAGACTGGAGAAAGGGTCTTCCTTTAGGAGGATGTCTCTGATACTGGAGTCATAGAGTCCTAGGAACAAGAGCTTACCAAGTAATCATCAGGCCGGATACCAAATAACTCCCGAAAGTAACGGAAGGCAACAGGTGCATAGGTCTTGAACCGAAAGTCATTGTAGTGATGAGCAGGGGTCAAGTTGCTCCCTTCACTGTGGGGTTAAAATAGAAAAAGCTGTAATTTACCAGTCTCTGTCGCCCAGGAAGTCTACCCTGGGCAGACACTCAGAGTAACCCAGAGGCAGGTCAATACATCCCTTCTGAGAGAAAGAGAGGGATTAGATGAGTCAGTTACTTAGTGGGACAAAGCCACAACATGGGGATTAAGACATGGCACAGGGAGTCAGAAGCCCCTACCCAGTGCACTGAATTGCTTTTTAGGGCTTACTCCACAGGCCAGAGGCTTATGGAAGCATTCAAAGGACACCATCTGCTCTCTAAATTCTGTATTCCTACATCACCCCAAGATCAAGTTAAAGACTGGACATTGGGCACATGCCTAAATTAGACCTGAACCCCTAAAACTGGCCTGAGGTTGATATGAAAAAGCCACACTTCCCAGGACATTCCCCTGAACATTAACCTTTGTACCTGGGGAAGAAGATACTCTCCACAACATAGAAGTCTTGCATGAGGACATCACGCTCTGGTTTGGTACTCAGACTTCCCACAGTGTGAGTAATGCCTAACTGGATGGCACCTTTCAAGGCAGATGAGGTTGTCTGAGAAACAGAAGAGAAAATAGGAAAGTTTCTAGCATTAAATCTGATCAGAACAATAAAAACTCGGGAGGGAAGAGCCAGAAGACGCACTCAAAAGCAAATGGCACTTTTGGTACTTCAGACTAAACTGTGGCAGTCCAATTCCTCCATCCTCTTGCTTTACATGGCAGTTAAGCCTGCTAAAGGTTGCAAGGGTATGAAAATACACAGTAGCAAAGGCAGGACTGAGTCAGCCTCAGCTAGGCAAGGTGTTCCTGCTTCTCCAAATTTATAGCTGGAAGCCACTATCCATATCAACATTTGGAAGATATGTTGTACTGAGAGAAAAATTTTAAGTCTCACTTCAAAGATTCCTGCGTGCAGAATGTCTGGGGCTCTCCAAACATTTTATTCATGAAATATAGACTGTAACTAAAATACGGACTGATATTCTGATGGACTACCTGGCTACAGAAGCTTCAGTCCTTTAAGGCAGAGCCTGACTCATGTCCCAAGGATGACAGGGTGACAAAAAAAAAGTTCCTAATTGAAGAAGAAAGCCTGAAAGACTCAAATTATTTCTGAAAGAAGTGTTTAGATTTAAAATGATCACCGTATAGTCAAAAAAAACGAATTCAAGGGGCACCTGGGTGGCTCAGTAGGTTAAAGCCTCTGCTTTCGGCTCAGGTCATGATCCCAGGGTCCTGGGATCGAGCCCCACATCGGGCTCTCTGCTCCGCGGAGAGCCTGCTTCCTCCTCTCTCTCCCTGCCTGCCTCTCTTGCCTACTTGTAATCTCTGCCTGTCAAATAAATAAATAAAATCTTAAAAAAAAAAAAAAAAAAAAAGAAGAATTCAAGAACCTCACTCTTACAATCCCATGGGAAAATATCAAATCATCTAGATCTGTGCTGTCCAATACACTTGCCACTGGCCAGAGATAGCTACTTAAGTTCATTAAAATAAAAACTGAAAATCTGCCTGTTCAGTCTTACCAGCCACATTCAAGCATGACTAGTGGTTACTATTGGAGGACACAGATTATAGCACATTTTAATCACTGTAGAAAGTTCTACTGGACAGTTTTGTTCTAAATTATTTCCCTTATCCCCGACTCTTACCAAGTATTAAATTACTTGTATTTCTACTTAGTCTTCATTAGGCACTAAAATGTTTTTGGGTTTTTTTTTTAAGATTTTATTTATTTATTTGACAGAGATCACAAGTAGGCAGAGAGAGAGGAGGAAGCAGGCTCTCCACGGAGCAGAGAGCCCGATGCGGGGCTCGAGCCCAGGACCCTGGGATCATGACCTGAGCTGAAGGCAGAGGCTTTAACCCACTGAGCCACCCAGGCGCCCGGCACTAAAATGTTAACTAGAGTGGTACCTGCCTGGCTCAGTCAGTAAAGCATGTGACTCTTGATCTCAGGGTCATGAGTTTGAGCCCCATTTATTTATTTTAAGTAGGCTCCATGCCCAATGTGGGGCTCAAATTCATGACCTTGAGATCAAGAACTGCATGCTCTACTCACTGAGCCAGCCAGGTGCCCTGTTAGAGATTACCCTCTGCCCCCCAAATTTTATACATATACACACACATACACATACATATATATATAACTAGATTTTGAAGTGTGTGCCTCTCCAATTCTCCTAGAAACTCATCTTTTTGTCTCAATGTTCAGCACATAAATAGAGCTCAATAAGTAACTGCTGGATTGACAAGGGCCTCGAGCCCATTCCCAGAGCGGGTTGGGTCCCTGACAGCGCAATAAAGATAGAGAACACCCACAAGAAAAATTTACATGGGCCAGAAACAGGACTCCAAGATATATACACACACTGTATCAAACAAGGTATAAACACTCAATGGAAAGATTGAACACTGTCCTTGGGAAGCCTGAGCACCTTCCAAAGTGGTCCAGAACTGAAAGTAAACTCTAAAGTCCAAGTTGTATGATAGCTCTTATGCAAAGGCTTAGGATATCAAGAAATGAGACAAAATGTGGAGAATAAAACCAACGGGACAGAACTATCCCTTCCTGGACTAAAATGAAAGTGTTCCACCCAGACACACCTTTTTATACGTCGTCTCTCCTGAGGAATCAACACCTCGGTGGCCTATTTTCTTGATGGGCATGCCAGAGGCATAAGGCACCTGGAAAAAGAAGAGTCAAAATTAGCATATGACCCCCATGTAATACACCATATAGCTACCGTGATACATTAAAACAAACTGAACACTCAACCCACCAATTCTATGTTACACATATTTTATAAAATCTTCACAAGACCCACAGTTTTGGTGTTGTTTACAAATGAATTAACTGGCTAAAAGAACACAGAAAATTCCAAGGGACAAATATTTCACTTTTGATCCTCAAGAAAAAAAAAGGGGGGGACATAAAAAAATGAGTGACATTAAGGAAAAGTAGAGACAAGAGAACTATGAAACAGCTGCTCCAGGAAAAAGAACAAACCTTAGTTCACAAAAGGCAGGTTAAACATAGTTCCACAGACCCCTGTCTTTTTTCACCAGCTTTCTTTCAGAAACTTCTACCCCTGTAACTTTCAACCTGACATGAATACTACCTGCTCAAAGCACATTCACCAGTAAAAATGATCTAGCCACTCGCAAATGCAAGTACTGCAAGCCTAGGAATTAAAAAGCTGAGGCAATAAGATGACTCCTCTGAGATAGGAGCCCTCAGTGCCTTGAAGAGACTCCTGAGAACATGATATGGCTTTGTTTTCCACCCACAGGATAGACCCTAAAATAAGGAAGGAGTAATACCAGTAGAGCAGAGTTTAGAAGGCTATTTCCCACATCAAGATGAAGCACAAAAGACGCAAAGGTATTCTTCGTGATGTTAGCACTCATTAAGTTAATAAGCCAGAGGCAAAAAGGCCAGTGTAAATAGGGTGTCATGATCTTAGGGCCTGATATCAAGTTCCGCTCTTCTTTCTAAGGCCCTTAATATCAGAAAACCCTCAGTATATCATCTCAAAGATCTTGGAAGAGGTTCTAAGAGAAAAACCTAAAATCTCAGGCCAAAGGGGGTCTGCACTCTGAAACCCTGTTACAAAACCCAGGAGAGAGGCAAGAAATAAGAGGTTTGGGGAAATACTGAATAGGAAGAAAGTTAAGCAAATGGAAGATATTCTGCACAGAAAAGAAAAACTCAGGATGGTTAAAAGAAGTTCTTCAAATTCACTGAAGCTATGCAACCAGGAAGCAGTAACAGCAAAACCAGAGTAGGCTTTAGTGCCGAACTATGTGGGTTTTAATCCCAGCCTTATTAATTGTGTGTCCTTGGGCCAATTGTAGAACCTCTAATCCTCACTCTACTTATCTATAAAACATGGATACCAATGGTACCTAGCTCACAGGAGTGTTTACCAGATTAAATAAGAATAAAGGACACTTAGATAAATTATTTACTCTTAGGTACACTACCTCTGATACATTAAAAAAAAAAGCTCAATCAATGCAAGCTATTATTAATATCTATAATAAACTACAACAAAAGTAGCTGTATAATCTCTAGTTTACCAAAGAGATGTAAAAGTCCTGTTTAGCTTCCAAGATCCAAGTAGGGAGAAAATAAAGATGTCATAAACAGGTATCCTTCTATTCCAGAATTAAAGTTTCAGAAATATGTATCGGTATCAAACTCACCTCAGATGGAATGGATCTCTTAATTCCTGATGCTGTCAAAAGAATAAACAAAACACAATCAGAAGTATACACACACACACACACTAGGGCCCACAATTTCTATCAAGTACACTGAAACAATTGGGGTTTGAGTCCAACTAAACCTGACAATGAGCTCCTGCCTCTTGCTCTGTGATACTAAATCCTTTTGGATAGGGATTTTAAATATCCCTTCCTCTTCTTCCATACTCATAGAGCCCTTATGCATAGTCCATTCTTGTTCTAGTCCCTTTTCTTAGTTCTCCAGGAAATGTATCTGTTCTTGATACACTTAACCATCAGGATAAAAGGGTCTCATCTGATTCCATGGCTGAAAGAGAAAGGGCATAAGAGATACGTAAGACTCACTGGAGAGTCTAGGGCTTGATTAATAATTCTTCCCGTACAGCTAAAAGGGTAAGAACTTCTAAAGCATATCTGTGGTGCTTTACTCCTTTATTTATTATTTCAGAGAAAGGTAAAGAGTTGATCTATAGAGATAAGGCAGCTAAGGATAAGAAAATACAATGTTGAAATAATGATTCTGCATCCCTACCTCATTTTGATTTCTGCTGCAACTCAATAGGAATTTGTTAGCATTTACTTACTAAAGTGAGTTTTACTTACCAAATATTTAATCAGTGCAGATGTGTAAGATAATTGTGTAGTTCAATCTCATAAGTATTATTACTTTTATCCATTTAAATTTAGGAAAGATTTTAAGAATATGTTTGCAAAATAACTAAAAGAACCTATCTGTAGAAAATCTACTCTGAAAGGTTAAATCAGTTTTTAAGGGTCTGTCATCCCCATAACCTTCATCAATGATCACATTGGAGACACATGACCACTCAGGAAGACAGACTGTTGTGTCGTCCCCCGGTCCCCCATGCCACCCCCGTTCATACTGGAAAATATTGACCTTCATATACAAAGACTACTGATACAGACCTACAATCTAATTCTAACAAATTCAAAGGGAATAAAGATTAGCCTTATTAAAGAAAATTAAAAAGAGGAGCCTAATGGGATGGATCTGCAATAACACCTGAGCAGGAAGATCCCAGGTTCCAGTGTATGCTTAAGGACTCATGATGAGGCAGCAAAACATGGGATTAAGGGCAACAAGGTGAAGCTCTAATTATCATTGTTTAAGGCAAATAATCAAGGGCCCTGAGAATTTCAGAATATAGCTGGGCTCAGAGGAAAGGTTATGACAATAGACCTTAGTCGTACAGAGGCCACAGACCACATACTTCTGTTACCAATAAGCAGAGCAGCAAAACTTCCTTCCCTGTAGTGAGTCAGGGTGGCAAAAAATGGGGAACAGTTGGTTTTCATTCTTCTTCCCAAAATAGGAGGCAATGGAAATGTCATCTAGCTGTTAGGAAGATCTGCTACATAAAATGACCCAGAAAACTGGAAAACCAGAAAAGCCCAATTATCTACCCCCTTTATAGATGCTTCATCTTTAATCAGATCAACTTCAGCTGGATAAAAGACAAAATAAATTAGTACTGGAACCCCAAGCTAAAGCTTCCGAGGAACAATAAGGATAACTCTGATTTATGAATAAAACTGCTACTGACTTCCTATAAAATTTAAGGAGTCCATCAACAAAAAAGAAAAGGTCCAACCTTTTTTTTAAAGATTTTATTTATTTATTTGATAGAGAGAGTGAGCACAAGTAGGCAGAGAGGCAGAGGGAGAGGGGGAAGCAGGCTCCCTGCTGAGCAGAGCGCCTGAAGCTGGGCTTGATCCCAGGACCCTGAGATGATGACTTCAGCTGAAGGCAAACACTTAACCGACTGAGCCACCCAGGCACCCCAAAATCTAACCTTTTATATCTTATAAGCTTTTAGCCAGGAGTCAACATGCTGAGCTATTTAAAAATCAGGAGACTTGGGTTCAAATCCCTATTAGGTCAGACAAATTGTTCTCTATGCTTAACTAAAACAATGAACCTATATTAGAAACCTTATGGGGGTGCCTGGGTGGCTCAGTCACTAAGTGTCCTGGAATGGAGTCCTGAGTCAGGTTCTCTACTCATTGAGAAGTCTGCTTCTTCTCCCTCCAACCTCTCCTCCTTGCTCATGTGCTCTCTCAAATAAATAAGTAAATAAGTAAAATCTTTTTAAAAAAAGAAAAGAATGGGGTGCCTGGGTGGCTCAGTGGGTTAAAGCCTCTGCCTTCGGATCAGGTCATGATCCCAGGGTCCTGGGATCGAGCCCCACATCGGGTTCTCTGCTGTGGGGAGCCTGCTTCCCTTCCCCTCTCTCTCTCTGCCTGCCTCTCTGCCTACTTGTGATCTCTGTCAAATAAACAAAAATAAAAAAAAAAAAAGAAAAGAAAAGATGGGGCACCTGGGTGGCTCAGTGGGGTGCCTGGGTGGGCTCAGTGGTTTAAAGCCTCTGCCTTCAGCTCAGGTCATGATCCCAGGGTCCTAGGATAGAGCCCTGCTTCGGGCTCTCTGCTCAGCAGGGAGCCTGCTTTCTCCTCTCTCTCTGCCTGCTTTTCTCTGCCTACTTGTGATCTCCATCTGTCAAATGGATAAATAAAATCTTTAAAAAGTAAAAAAATAGGGGTGCCTGGGTGGCTCAGTGGGTTAAGCCTCTGTCTTCAGCTTAGGTCATGATTTCAGGGTCCTGGAATCGAGCCCCGCGTCGGGCTCTCTGCTCAGCGGGGAGCCTGTTTCCCCCCCTCTCTCTACCTGCCTCTCTGCCTATTGGTGATCTCTGTCAAATAAATAAATAAAATCTTAAAAAATAATAATAAATAAAAATAAAAATAAATAAATAAAATAAATTTAAAAAGAAAAGGCAAGGAAAGAAAAGAAAAAAACAAAAAAGAAGGCTTGGGGTGCCGGAGGGGCTCAGTCACTAAGTGTCTGCCTTCAGCTCAGGTCATGATCCCAGGGTCCTAGGATCGAGTCCCACATTGGGCTCTCTGCTCAGCAGGGAGCCAATTCTCCCTCTGCCTACTGCTCTGCCTGCTTGGGCTCCTCTCTCTTTCTCCTCTGTCAAATAAAAAATCTTAAAAAATGGCTTATGTAGGGGCTCCTGGGTAGCTCAGTCAATTGAGCATCTAACTCTTTATCTCAGCTCAAGTCTTGATCTCAAGGTTGTCAGTTCAAGCCCCACATGGCATCATTTAAAAAAAAAATCTTGTGGGTGCCTGGGTAGCTCAGTCTATTAAGCGTCTGCCTTCAGCTCTGGTCGTGATCCTAGCATCCTGAGATGGAGGTCTGTTTCTCCCTCTCCCTCTGCTCCTCCTCTCCACTTGTGCTCTCTCTCGCTTTCTCTCAATAAACAAAATCTTATAAAAAAAAATCTTATGTAATGATTAGATGAGATAAGCTAAATGAAATGGACCATAAGGTGCTATACAAATGTATTCTTTTTATGTGATTTCTTTTTTTTTTTTTAAAGATTTTATTTATTTGACAGACAGAGATCACAAGTAAGCAGAGAGGCAGGCAGAGAAAGAGAGGAGGAAGCAGGCTCCCTGTCGAGCAGAGAGCCTAATGCGGAGGTCGATCCCAGGACCCTGGGATCACGACCTGAGCTGAAGGCAGAGGCTTTAACCCACTGAGCCACCCAGGTGCCCCTCTATGTGATTTCTAAAGCAAAAGCAAAATTGGGCTCACAGCAAGGTTTAATGCTCAATTACCTAGACTTTCAAGGAATTTTAATTAGCATCTCAAATTAATTGCCTCCTCCCAAACCCCTCAGCTGTACCCCTCCACCACACCCTCCTGCAACTGCACACATGCAAACTACAGAATCACTGATCTCAATGAGAAAATCGGTATGCTTTCAGTTGAGAAGACAAACACTGATTCTGGACTCCTTGATCAGTGCTTGACCTAGCCCTTCCTTTTTTACCACTGAGGAAAAGATTTGGAAGGATCTGGCAGAACCAAGAAGGGCCAACATCCCATCCTCATTTGACATTCTTATCTTAACCTCCTCTGTACGTAAGTAGTCACTAGACAAAGTTAATCAATGGAGGGGGAAAAAAGGCAGTTAAATGATTTCAAAGCATAAGAGTTAGTAAGAAAGTCCTATACTTCCCTGAAAAGCTCTACCTTGCTACCTTTCCTAGTTTTATCCCACAACAAGTAGCTCTAGAGCTGCTATGTTCTTGCAAAGTACCCAGAACCAGGGTGAGAAGACTTCACTCAGTGGAAGGGAAGCAAGGCAAGTGGCAGGAAGAACAGGCAGAGGGAGAAGCAGGTTTCCCACTGAGCAGGGAGCCCGATGTGGGACTCAATCCCAGGACCCTGGGATCATGACCTGAGCCAAAGGCAGACACTTAATGAAATGAGCCACCCAGGCGTCCCATAAGCCTCCGACTCTTGATGTCTGCTCAGGTCATGATCTCAGGGTTGTGACAGCCCTGCATAGGGCTCCCTGCTCAGCACAGAGTCTTCCTGGGATTTGGTCTCCCTCTGACCCTCCCTCTGCTCACAGCTCTTCCTCTCTCTCTAAATAAAATCTTTTTAAAAATATAATGATAATCAGAACAAGTAACACAGGAGGAGGAGGAGAACAAAGATCTAAGACTTATTACTCTCTTCCTTGCCTGAAGTTTTATTCCTGGGGCACAAATCAGACCTCTAACCTATCACAGATGAATGGAAGGGAAGAGAAAAATACCTAGAGTTTTACCAATGTTGCTGTTAACACCCAAGTGGTCCAGAAACCCAATGAAGAACAGAGTGACATTTTAAGGAACAAGATACCATCTGCTAAGGCTGGACCACTTGGTCCAAGTCTCTGCTAATGAGAAACTCTCTACTGGAGAAGTCCATGAGACTGAAGAGTCAATAACATTGTACCTGTTCACCTCATAATCAACCTTTCTCTCCTATTAGTACAGAAGGAGGAGGAAGAACAGAAGGCAGGAGAAGAAGTAGAGGAGGGGAGAAGAGAGAGAAAAGACTAGAAGGCCAACTCAGCACGGACACACTGGGCTTGGTAATGCCAGTCAGCCAATGTTCAAGGGAAATGAGATTCCTCCCTATGGATAAGACCAGAATACTGTTGGGGCTGACTGGGTGACTCAGTGGGTTAAGCCTCTGCCTTGGGCTCAGGTCATGACCCCAGGATCCAGGGACTGAGCCCAGAGTGGCTTGGGCTCTCTGCTCATCGGGGAGCCTGCTTCTCCCTCTCTGTCTGCCCCTCCCCTCCTTCCCTCATGCCTCAAATAAATAATCTTTAAAAAAAAGAAAGAAAGAAAGAAAAGACCAGAATATTGTTCAGCAGCAAGTTGGTTTTCTAGCATCTTTGCAAAAAACATTCTCTGATCAGGATATATAATCTTATAATCCATATCCATGATCCATATATATCATTCTCCTTTTGGAGTGGAAAAACAGTATAGGGCAGAGTTCAAATGTTAAAATTTACTTTACCCAGTGAAAACTTTCTTAGGGACCTGCCTCTCCCATCTAAGCCAAAACTCCAAAGGATTATTAAAATGCCTACATGATCAGTCCACATCATGAAATGTAGCATGTGCTACAGAAGAGGAGAGAGCACACTACCCAAGGTCGGGGTGGGTATGGAGGCTGACAGGTTGGCTTCTCCTCATTGGCTCAATTTTAACACCTCAGTAGCAGTTCAATGTTGAATTATTTCTGCTCCCCCTCCTCACTCAATTATTCAAAAACTACTGATCATCTGTTAAATGTCAAGAAGCAATGCATATGCACTATGGATAGAGAGTTTTATGTTCCTGACCGGGAGGAACTCACAAATTATTTCTGCATATTTTGCCATCACTCAGGCATCTCCACATTCTCCTAGTTCTCCTTAATACTGGTTGCAAAACTAAAATGAAAACATACCTTTTTAGAAAGGGTATTTCTCTCCACTGACAAAATTTTTATTTGTACAACACCTTAAAAGCTTACAAATGGAGCTCATCAGACCCTTAAAACATTACTACAGGGTATGGGAACCAATTAAATGAAGTACTTAAGAGACACAGCCACCAAAGAGAACATATGAAACTTAACTGCATGCTGATTAGAAAAACAGTAAATTAGGGCTCACTTCAGCAGCACACATACTACAACTGGAAGGATACAGAGAGATTAGCATGGCCCCTGCGCAAGGATGCCATGCAAATTCAAGAAGCAGTCCATATAAACAAACAAATAGATAAGAAAAATAGTTTAAAAAAATTTCTGAGACAAGAGCCTCAAGAGGAGAAATTAAATAACCACTATTAATTCTGTAGATGTGATGATGCTATTGTGGTTTTGTCACAAGTCCCTACCACCTTTCCCCCCCCAAACACAGTCCTTATCTGTAGAAATAACATTCTGAAGCACTTATACTGCAATCAGATGAAGACCAGGTTTGCTTTATAACATTCCACAGGGTGGAAATTGGGAAATAAAGATGAAGAAATCCAACAAGTTTGGCAAAATGTTGCTGCTGAGTCTAGATGATGGGCACATGGAGGTTCCTTATACTGTTCCTTCTACTTTATGTCTGAAAATTTTTATAATTAAAAGTTTAGGGAAAAAATGCCATAGAAGAAAACACGTCTGGATAATCAAGCTTCTTCATCTGAGGTAGGTTCTTTCTGAGAGGTTTTCTCTGGTAAAAGGAAGAAGCATCAAGATGAAGCTCTAACAGTGACTTTGTTTTTATACTGCACTAAGTTGGGACTCGTACTCATTAACAGGTCCTGGACCAAGAAACATTCTAAATTTTTTTTAAAAGATTTTATTTATTTATTTGACAGAGAGAGAGAGAGATCATAAGTAGGCGGGGGGGGGGGGGGGGGAAGCAGGCTCCTTGCTGAGCAGAGAGCCCAATGCGGGGCTCGATCCCAGGACCCTGAGACCATGACCTGAGCTGAAGGCAGGGGCTTAACCCACTGAGCCACCCAGGCGCCCCGAAACATTCTAAATTACTAGTTAATGTTGCAGTACTAAAAGCAAAACAGACTGCATTAGAAAAAAAATTTTTTTTGAGTGGGTCAATAGATGTATAGAACCAACCATGGCAACACTGAACCCTAGTTCCTCTGCAGAAAGAAAATGTAAAATACCTAGAGAAGCAAAAACAACCACAACAAACAAACCCCAGAGAAGCAAAGGTATACTAACTCTGATAATTGTTTTAAGATTTTATTTATTTATTTGAGAGAGAGAAACAAAGAGCATGAGCAGGGGAATGGGCAGAGGGACAAACAGACTCCTTGCTGAGCGGGTAGCCCGAGGGGCGGGCTTGACCCCAGGACCCTAAGAGGGTAGGATCATGACTTGAGCCAAAGTCAGATACTTAACTGGCTAAGCCACCCAGTCACCCCTCTCACTTTGGAAATTTTTTAAGATTTTATTTATTTATTTGACAGAGATCACAAGCAGGCAGAAAGGCAGGCAGAGAAAGAGGGGGGAAGCAGGCTCCCCACTGAGCAGAGAGCCCAACGCGGGGCTCGATCCCATGACCCTGAGATCATGACCCAAGCCGAAGGCAGAGGCCCAACGCACTGAGCCACCCGGGTGCCCCTCACTTTGGAAATTTTTTAAAACTCTGGCCAAGCAAGCTCAGTCTGGCTGAAACCTATAGCTCCTAATGAAAGCTGATTTTTATTTTTATATATTTTTAAAAGATTTTATTTATTTATTTGACAGAGAGAGAGAGATCACAAGTAGGCAGAGAGGCAGGCAGAGAGAGAGAGGGAAGTAGGCTCCCTGCTAAGCAGAGAGCCCAATGAGTGTCTCCATCCCTGGTCCCTGAGACCATGGCCTGAGCCGAAGGCAGAGGCTTAACCCACTGAGCCACCCAGGTTCCCCTAAAGCTGATTTTTAAAAAAAGATTTTATTTATTTATTTTTTTTAAAAAAGATTTTTTTTAATTTTTTTATTTGTCAGAGAGAGAGAGAGAGAGAGAGAGCAAGAGCACAGGCAGACAGAGTGGCAGGCAGAGGCAGAGGGAGAAGCAGGCTCCCTGGCGAGCAAGGAACCCGATGTGGGACTCGATCCCAGGAGGCTAGGATCATGACCTGAGCGGAAGGCAGCTGCTTAACCAACTGAGCCACCCAGGCGTCCCTAAAAAAGATTTTATTAATTTAAGAAAGAGAGAGAGGAGGAATGAGAAAGGGAGGAGCAGAGGGAGAGGGACAAGCAGACTCTGTGCTGAGCACAGAGCCTGACTTGGGGCTTGATTCCAGGACCTGAGCTGAAATCAAGAGGCAGATGCTTAACTGACTGAGCCACCCCAGATGCCGCATGAGAGTTGATTTTAAACAAAACAAGTTGAAAACTTAGCTCCTTCAGTCACGAATGATGCTACTTACCCATTGCCAAGCCAATCAATAACTATTTATATTATGAAAGAATCATTCTGAAAGGCCTATAAAGAAAAGCACAAGCATAAGGGATGTGCTCAAAATCACAGACCAAAGATGATGACAGAGGCAGAATGGAAATTCACATTCCTAATCCCCAATTAAATTCTTTTTTCTAAATCATCTATTGTTTTCTATTTTCTGGCCATCTAAAGTCTAGGTGGGCCAAGAAAGCACCAGGGGAACTAGAATGCTCTACAAACTAAATAAATCTCAGAATTACTAATAGACAATAGGAACACATATTTTCTTTCCCTGGGTACCCTTTTCCCTTGGGACAAGGAAATCTATTTTTCATTTTCACTGAAAGAGGATTAAGAGCAGAGTCCCTCCTCCTTCAATTCCTCTCAATCTCTTTTTTTTCTTTTATAAAGATTTACTTATTTATTTGAGAGACAGAGCAAGCAAGCATGGGGGGAAGGGACAGAGAGAGGAGGACAGAAAATCCAGGTAGACTTGGCACTGAGCAAGGAGCCTGACACAAGGCTCCACCTCACAACCCTGAGATCATGACCTGAGTCAAATGTGTAACCAACTGTACCACCCAGGTACTCCCGTATCAGTCTTAAGTTAACAATAATGACAACTCTATTCCTCTGGCAATGGTCATCAATGTTACTGGGAAAAACAGCAGGAAAATACCTTTCACTTCTTTTAGTGAGGTTATCCTTGTTCTGAACCAAATAATGCCTATATTCTAGAGGAGCAGAAACTTCTTTCAGGTCTGATTCTTGAAAGAGCAGTTTCACAATTTTATAGATGTTAAGGTCCTCACTTGTCTTTGTAATAAAATATCAACAACAAAAAAAGAGCTCTACTCATCTCAGGTTAAAGTTTTCTTTTTGGTGTATGTGGGACCGTGACTTGCTCTGATTAAAAGCATAAGGCTTTTATGATTACTGAATTTGCAGTGGATAAAAAGAGGGCATATGATAGACAAACTTTTTGTTTTAGGGATCTTGCAATTGACTGCAAAATCAGTTACCAATCCTTGGCAATTAACTTTTTCTTTTGGCACATTCACTTCTAAGATATTTGCTAAAAGACTGAAAGAATCAGTAACTCCACATATTATGCACAGAAGAGCTCAAAATTCTGTTGTTTTTCCAGGAGAGCCAAGGTCAGAAGAGGAAGTTGTTTTCTGTACTATTCTTTCCTTCACCAAGGAGTCCTGGTTCAGTCAGTACCCAATTAATAACAAACAGTTAATCTGGTTTAAAATCAAGTTAGTTCACACACAGACTATCAGATTAGTCAGGGGAGCAGTAACAGCATCGTAGGCAGAAATGCAGACTCTGAAATCAGAACACCTAGGTTTGAGTACTAAATCACCACTTAACTAGGCAACATTGGCCAAGTTAGTTAACTCTCTAGGCCTTGGTTACCTCATCTATAAAATGGAGAAATAACAACATGTTCCTCACAGGATTGTTAAGAGAATTAAATAAGTCATGTACAGCACTTAACATATAATAAATGTTCTACAAATACTACCACTCTTTATCATCACTGTGAATTATGAAACCTATCTATAGAAAGGGAAGGGTCAGGGGAAATGAGAGATGCAGCAGAAAGGGAAAAGAAGAGTTGAGACTCATTTACTGAAACAAAAGGAAATGAAGGTATAGGAAAACTTTGAGGGAGATGAAAGGTCAATTAATTCATATTATACTGTGGAACTGTGAGAAAAGAAACTTCTGTGTTATGATAGCATCTTTTTGGGGGAGGGCAGAAAGAAATGTGAGCTAATGTCAAATAATGCTTGCAAGACATCCACAGCCTTCTCAGAAGAAGGCCATGTACTACTACTACAAAAAGTCTGCAGTTGTTATGGGGAAGAGGAGTTGGCTTCTAGTTACTGCAAGGAGCTCATGCTTCTTCAGCACAGATACACATCAGATCTACCTCTCTTACGGTTGACCCCACAGCACAGAAAGTTGAAACCTAAATGAGGAAAAACAGAAAGTTATCACTTACTTCTGGGGTTCTACTTGCTTACAGCAGAATAAGCATATTAAAAAAAAAAAAAACACCTCTGAAATATAAAATTATGAACAGGACCTAACCTGACCCCTAGCACCATACTATGAAATGTAAAATGATTTTTTTTGTAGCTCTAGGTTAACATTCAAAAAAACAAGTAAAGGAGAAGTTCAGGCAGAAAAATTCCAAGAGTGGTCACAAAATTTGTAACCCAAATCATTTCACCCTGGAGTGATTTCATATTGGCAAAAATTTTTCAGGTACAAAACTCCTTTGCATACAGGCATCTACCCTTTCAAAAAATAATGTGTGTATCTTATTTGAGGGTTTTCCACTCTTGGAGGGTAATTTGGCAAAATCTAGCAAGAAGTCTTAAAAATATACATGTACAATTTGACCCAGAAGTGGGAATTTGAAAGAAACAATCAGTGGACAAAAATGTACATAAAAAGTTACTTACTGCAGCACTGTATATAAAAACTATTATTGGATAAATACTGTAACTGGAAAAAATCTAAATGAACAAAGGGAGATTGGTGACATAAATCTAGCCATAAAATGGAACATATAAACCATTATTTTTATGTATATTTATGGATAGGACATGGAAAAGTGTAAAAAAAAATTACATAGTACCATATTTTTGTAAAAACGTATCTATAAATTCACTTGTATTATTTATACACATTGAAAAGGTCCAAAAAAATCATATATCAAAATGTTTAAGTATAACTATCCTCAATAGTGGAATTAGGTTGATTTAGTAACTTTAAATATCTATTTTTCCTTATCCATGTAAATTCTATATAAAAAATAATTACATCAATAATTTAGTAATTAAGGAAAAGAGATACACAAGGCTGACTTTATTGTGCTCTTTGCTGTATACTCCATTTTCCCCAGTAAGCCACTACTCAACAGTCCCACATATACAGACCAATATCACTTCTACCCCACACATTAACTCAAGCTCATTACAATCATATTAAGCTGCTACAGAGACACACTAGAAGAAAAAAATGTAAAAACACAATGTCCAGAATGCTGCTGACAATCCTGAGTTACAAATACGCATGACTCCTCTACACTCACTCTCTTTCTCTACCATGTATTATTCTGAGATGCTTGTACAACCTGAAACAAAACTTCATGAGCACATATAAAAGGTTCTCCCTGAAGAGGTTTATCTTTCACGTCCTCCAGAATATCAATATTCTCCTATAAAATGGGGATACCTAATTTCAGTTTATCTCCTGGATGCCTAGCCCTGAAAAATATAAAAAATCTATCTGCTAAATTGTGAAAATAAGCTGGGAAATCTTTAATGTTAGGAAAATAATTTCAAAGCAGCTGAACCAGTCAAGTGCCAAAATGGCAACAACCCAATTGATTCTTGCTAAAATACAATGATGAATCATCACACCACGTCACAGAGTATTTTTCTGAGTAACTCTGTCCTAGTCTTAAGGAAGCACTCAAGCATTTTGGTCCTTGGCCCCACCCTAAAGTCTGTTTCTGATTAAAAAGGTAGTGGAGGGGCTGGTTTCTTGGCAAAACACCACTGTGACTCTCCATACATTTGCTTGCTACTACTGAACTACAGGACATTAAGATTCACTACTGAGGGGAAGGAGGAAATGTAGAGGAAGGGAAAAATCATTAATTCTGAGAAGTATAAAAAAGGCAAACTTCAGAGGGGTAAATGAGTTGGCTTTAAAAGAGATAACTGAAATAAAGATATTTCCAAACTGTAAAAACCTCTGATATAAGAGTTGTGCCCCCCCCCCCCCACCGCAGTGTGCGGAACAAAACAGAGTTGGCCTTAATACCAGAGCCTCTCCCTGGACTTTCAGAGCAGAAGCATTTCCGTCGGAGATGAAATGACATCATCCACCCGATGAGAAACTAAGAGGCAGTGTGTGACTGACTTCAATGTTTGAAGTACACATATAATTTGGGGATGCTAGAGGCTGGCCGGATGTGCATTCCTCAGACAACTCGAGTTTGCCTGGGCAGGCTGTAAAGAAGCAATCCCAAAGACACAGCTCAATACTACTGCATACAAATGTGTCCGTAATACCTACACAGAGCACAAAGCGATATAAGCAGACTTTTGGGAAACAAAATGCTAAATCTCAGGAGTTCTCTTAGTTGATCAGACTCAGAGTCAGAGGATTTAAATGGAAAAAACAAAAACAAAAAATAACCCCCAACCAAAAGCAAAACCCCACACAAAACAAAACACAAACACAGCCCAGTTATCTGCTGCACTATTTGAAGCAATCTCTTCTGTCCTTGTTACCTTGAGATACTGAAAACCATTTTTTTTTAAAGATTTTATTTATTTATTTGAGAGAGAGGCAGTGAGAGAGCATGATCGAGGAGAAGGTCAGAGGGAGAAGCAGACTCCCCGTGGAGCTGGGAGCCCGATGCGGGACTCGATCCCAGGTCTCCGGGATCATGACCTGAGCCGAAGGCAGTCGTCCAACCAACTGAGCCACCCAGGCGTCCCAATACTGAAAACCATTTTAAGCATACCCCTACAGGTAGGGGGCACAATATGGTCTTCCAATGAAAATACTCAGAAATGTTGTCTGAAATATCAGTCCACCCCTTGAGTAGTGCTGAGTACTCAAAAACTTAGTGTTTAGAAACAAAAAAGGACCATTACTATACCCTCAATAAGGACTAAACTAAGCCGATTAAGATAACCAAGCCACAGCCCAGAGAAAAACTGAATTTTGTTTCCTAGGAAGTGTCAAGTTTTCCTAAGGATCTTCTAGGAAAAAGTCAGAAAGGCAAAGATGCTCCTAGAAGCAAAAGCTCCAAAACACAAGGCAGTTTGATCCACCAGTCCTGGGGTCACCTCAGATAACAGCCAACTGTTAAGCAGCAAGAAGTGAGCCACAAGTTTACTAAGACTCACCCTTTTCTTTTTTTTTAAACTAAGACTCATCTTGGTAACATACAGCCTCAATGCAACACCTCTGCCACTAGTAACAAGCTTCCTGAACCTGTTTCCAAATTTAATTAAAATATCTCTACATTTCCCTCTTGATAAACTTTTGCTTCTACAAGGCAAATTTCTTTTTTTTAAGATCTTATTTATTTGTCAGAGAGAGAGAGAACACAAGCAGGGGGAGCAACAGTTAGAGCGAGAGGCAAGCAGAGGGAGAAGCAGGCGCCCTGCTGAGCAGGGAGCCCGATGAAGGACTCAATCCCAGAACTCTGGGATCACCACCTGAGCCAAACGCAGATGCTCAACCAACTGAGCCACCCAGGCGTCCCTACAAGGCAACTTTCATGGTTCTCAGGCCTCAAAAATGTATCTCTTGGCCCTAAAACTTTGAAAATGGGGTGGGAGGAGGTCTTTTTTAAAAGACCTGAGCCTCGGGGCACCTGAGTGGCTCGGTTGGTTAAGCCTCTGACTTTGGCTCAGGTCATGATCCCAGGACCCTGGGATGGAAGCCCCACATCTGCTTCTCCTTCTTCCTCTACCTGCTGCTCTACCTACTTATGCTCGTTCTCCCTTTCTCTCCCCCTCTCTCTCTGTCAAATAAATAAATAAAATATTTTAAAAAACGAGAAAGAAAAAAAAAAAAAAAGACCTGAGTCTCAGGACACCTGGGTGGCTCAGCTGGTTAAGCCTCTGCCTTCGCTCAGGTCATGATTCCAGGTGCTGGGATAAAGTTCCGTGTCGGGCTCCCTGCTCAGTGGAGAGCCTGCTTCTCCCTTTCTCTCTCCTGCTCCCCCTGCTGTACTCTCTCTCACTGACAACTAAATAAATAAAATCTAAAAAATGAATAAATAAAAGACCTGAGTTCTCTTGGATAAGCCACCCATGGCCAAGAAATATTTGAGATTTCATGGCAGACTGCCACCTCGTATTTCCAAATCTGGCTCTATCTATCCTGAAAAAGCAATGACTCTTGCTGGATTGGAATGTACATGTTTCAGCAGAGAAAGTCTAATTTTAATGATATCATAATGAACATTAATTGCCCAATAATGCACTTGAAGGCAATTACAAGGAAAATCAGAGATATGTTACTTTTCCATCATCTCTTTTATACACGTTTTTGTAAACGAAAATTTGAAGTTCACCAGGGTGTCTACGTACACTGTGCACAGGAAAGCTACTCTGCTCTAGCTAATTATGTATCCTTAAAAGACCCTCTTCCCATTCTCTCCCTACAACTTCCTTTGCTTACCTTCCTTTAGCCTACTTCCCATTAACATCACTGATCCTTTGGTATACTGCTTATTCTGGGTTACTTCCATATTACTTGTTTAAGTACATAAAGCAAATAATAAGATATATTGTACTCTCTACAAGGAACCTGCCCTCCTTACTTTTTGCCAAAGTCTTCCTCAGATTCATCAGGAAGAAACCTTTTCTGGAATCAGATGATTGCCAATTAATACGTATTGTCTACAGGGGTGCCTGGTCTGGCTGGTTGTCAGTAGAGCATGTAACTCTTGATCTTTATTAAGTTAGTGACCCATGCTGTGTGCAGAGGTTACTTAAAAATAAAAGCTTAAAAAAAATATCTATTGTCGACAGTCATTACAAACAAACAGACTGGAATTTCATAGGAGGACAAAGAAAAATGACGGGACAAAGTTTAAAAAAATAGAGAGGTTGAGCAAAAAAGGTTCACTTCAAATAGTAAACAATAAAAAGAATGATGAACGCTCATAGATGTGAACAAAACCAACTAACACATACTTAGAAACTAAACAGTGCTCTTTTGATAGGAAAGGGTGGAGAAGTGAAGTGCAATGGGGGAAATGGGCTAGGAAGGGGTTTCCTCTAGGAAATACCATCAGGCCAAACACTCTGAGACTGAATGGTGGGCTGGGGTTTGGAACACAGAGAAAAAGAGATTCCCTCTACCAGGCTATCAGAAAATAGCATACTTCCTGAAGTATACTTTTATTCACGATCAAGAAATACATCCAGGAAAAAGAAGAAACTAACAACTTTGCTCTTGCTTTATATCAAGTCAGAACACCCAAAAATTCTTGGAAAGAAAATATACAGCTTAAAGAATAAAATAACCACCTTCCTTCTTTATCCCCAGTTCTGTCTTTGGCCTGGTGTTATCTCTGTTGTTCACTACACAGGCTATAGTTTCCACTATATCATCAGAGAAAAACAGACTAATAAAATATGTAATAACTAGTAGCTGACACCTGTTTGAGCCAAGTTATGAATCAGAAGACTTTTATATCAACCCAGAACTGCACACAGAAACTAACAAGCAGGGACGCCTGGGTGGCTCAGTTGGTTAAGCAGCTGCCTTCGGCTCAGGTCATGATCTCAGCGTCCTGGGATCGAGTCCCACATCGGGCTCCTTGCTTGGCAGGGAACCTGCTTCTCCCTCTGCCTCTGCCTGCTGCTACTCTGTCTGCCTGTGCTCTCTCTCTCTCTCTCTCTCTCTGACAAATAAATAAATAAATAATCTTAAAAAAAAAAAAAAAAAAAGAAACTAACAAGCAAAACATACTATTTAAAAAAAAACTAAAAAAAAAAACATACTATTTTGATATCCAAAGCTAACTTATCAGTGCATTACTACCAATTACTATCAGATACTGGATACTTAATAAGTCTATATAATCATACTTGACCAGGCTTGGGCAGCCATGGCAGAAATAAATGGTTAATCAGGGGTGCCTGGGTGGCTCAGTCAGTTGAGCCTCTGGCTCTTGGTTTTGGCTCACGTCATGATTCTGGGGTCCTGGAATTCAGCCTGGCCTCAGGCTCTAAGTTCAGCACGTTCTGCGCAGATTCTGCTTGAGATTCTCTCCTCCCTATGCTCCCACCCCCTGCTTGTGCGCACACTGCACTCTCTCGTTCTCTCTCAAATAAATAAAATATTTTTCAAAAATTAAAGAAAGATAATGGGATGCCTGGGTGGCGCAGTTGGTTAAGCGGCTGCCTTCAGCTCAGGTAATGATCCCAGCATCCTGGGATTGAGTCCCACATCCGGCTCCTTGCTCGGCGGCAGGGAGCCTGCTTCTCCCTCTGCCTCTGCCTGCCACTCTGTCTGCCTGTGCTCGCTCGCTCTCTCTCCCTCTCTCTCTGACAAATAAATAAATTAAAAAAAAAATTTTTAAAAATAAAGAAAGATAAATGGTTAATCAAAAATAATGACATTCTGATGTCAGTTTTCTGGCAAAAAGAAAAAAAAAGTGTCAAAACCCCCATGTAAAAAGCAAACAGAAACCTCTCTCCCTACTTATAAAATGTCATCCAAAATGGTACCTGATGATATTCTAACTGCATGATATTCTGTTCTATTTTTACATTTCCAAATTTCAGTTTCTCACTCTAGTAAAGTGGCTTAAATTGTATTACTTTTCACTAGTATGGAAGAATGGAAGGGAAAAGGATCAGCCTACAAATGTTTTACACCAGATACAAAGAACACAGACCAAAAAAACTATAAAACCCCTACCATTTGGTGTTATCAGATTAGAGCATAATTTACTGGTGATGCTCTTCTAGAAAGAACAAAACCACCAGAATCAGGGACTGATGAGGCTGGCCCTATGATAAAGTTCCCAAACAAAAATGCTTCAGTCCTGTGTCCTCCAGGGTTGCCCACAGTAGTTAAGTAAAATACAGTCGGAAAGGAGCTGTAAAGTTACTTCCAAATCACTTGTGCTCATGATAAAATCATATAGGTAAAGGGTGACAATTTCATAAATGTTTTGGTCTGAAGTAAAAAGCAACTACAGGTTTATGATCTTCTAATGTTTCAAGTGCTTTTTCCTTAGAAGGGGAGTCACATGTGATTTTATCAAACAGGTCTTATTTCAGAAGAGCTTTAGCATTCTAATTTTACTTTCTAACTTTCTAACTCCTTCAAACTTCAAATCAAGTCTCCCAAACAGAAAGTCTTCACTCCCTCCCTGGCGGCCAAAAAAAAAAAAAGAACTCAGTAGCTGATTTCAAGCTCTCTCTCTCTCTTTTTCTTTCTTAAGATTGTATTTTTGGGATGCCCGGGTGGCTCAGTCATTGTCTGGCTTCAGGCCAGGTCATGATCCCTGGGATCGAGCCCCATCAGGCTCCTTGCTAGGTGGGAAGCCTGCTTCTCCCTCTCCCATCCCCCCACTTGTTTTCTCTCTCTCACTGTCTCTGCCAAATAAATAAATAATTTTTTAAAAGATTTTATTTTAAAGTAATCTCTACACAGCAATGTGGGGTTCGAACTTACAACCCTAAGACTGAGTCACATGCTCTACCAACTGAGCCAACCAGGGGCCCCTGAATTTCAAGATCTTGATAAACTAGTCAAATTACAGATAGGGAAACAGACTCTCTGCACACTGGTATGACAGATACCAGTGGTCATACTGTCAACAGCACCTATTCAGGACTAATTTTATTTTTAAGTGGTGTCACTGTCCAAATAATGAGGATGGGGGAGAAAGCAAAAGAAGGAATAAATTTCCTTTACACACCTAACAGCTGAGACTGGATGGCAAACTGCATCAGTTTTTATTAACAAAGTATAAGCACAAACACATGTTGATGACTTCTGTAAGCTGATATTCATTTATAACTGCCTCCCCCAAATCCAAACATGGTAATTACTCCAATGGGAAAAGATGTCAAACATCTCTTAGAACATATGGTTTGATCTACCATCTGTATTTCACGTCAGCAGTATAAAAGACCAGCTTACTGGTGCCTTAATGGTGAAAACATCTAGACAGTAACAACTATTCTAAATAATCTGTCCTTCCTAATTTGAAAGCCAAAAGATTTTGAGCCTCCAAAGGCTATGAGTGGCTTATCTAAAAGATCAATCTGTCCCTGAATCCTAACATTCTTATATTGAATCTATTTTCAACATTGCCAAAGAATCTTGCCTTTAGGATTTCAGAGTTTCACCAAATTTAAATGAATTCAGCTAAACACCTAAGAACAATAAGCTGGTTTTAGAATGGTTACACACACACACACACACACACACACACCCTCCCTACCTTGAATTTCTACAAGGCCAGCCTTCTTGCCTTTAACAATTTAGGAAACCGTAAACCATCACTCATTCCTGTCAATGTCCTAATTCCCCTGGTCCCATCCAGATACAGCAACACTCACCTCCAGTCACAAATACAACCCATTAAAAAAAAATAAACCCCACTTTTAATAGCCTTTTTTGGATCAGAATCAAATATTCTATTCTCTTCAATCATATCCTTAAAATGAATTATTTTACTAAGTTAAATTTACTAAGCCCAAACCTAAGTGAAAGTGCAGACACACAAATAAAGTCAACACTGTATTTGGATACAAAAATCCCATCAGGTTTTCAGAAATATTTAAGTTTTCTTAATTTCTTTTTTTAATTTTTCTTAATTTCTTAATACAATTGCTTCAATAACTATCGAAAGAGCAAAGAGGGTAGCTGTAAGAAACAAAAGTAAAAATAGGCATCTACAACTATTTTTAGATATTTTTTATACCTTAACTTCTCATATGAACACAGCAGAGTCAAGGAGCTGTAAAGTCCACTGAAACCTAGTAATTTTATTTTCTTGGGAAAACACAACAGGACCAAAACATTTATGCAATCTGAATTATTAACTGCCAACCCTAGGATCTGGCAGAAAAACATAAAAAAATACCATAAAGTGACATCTAAAAAAGATAGAAGAACTATCTGAAGCAGGAACAGAGATGGAAGAGGAGAAAAATTTATCAGTAAGTAACAAAGAACTATTTCCTTTACTCCTAAATCTGTCTACATGGCCAGTACTTCCATTAGATAGATACTGAATCAAATTTTGGGACATAAACACATGGCTTTTAAGGTTAACCTAGTTTCTAATAGAACACCTAACTTGATAGTTAAGTTTAATGACTACACACAACCATTGTTCTTTCTGCACTGGGGGAAGGAGAAAAGGTTTTAAATTAAGGAACTACTCTTTTAAAAAAAAATGTCACTTTACTTCATTCTTCACACTTAGAATGCAACATGAGTTGATCTGGTCCTTTATGCTTTTACAGGAAAGGCAAAAATCACCTCTCAAGAAACTAAAAATAGATGCACATATATAAAACTGCAGCTTAGAAAGAAGGTATCTGTGACCATGTAGTGGTACCCAACCCAGCCAAAATATGAAAGGTAGAACCTTCTATATAGCCAATTCAAAAGGCGAGGTGACATCCCAGGCCTAAGGAAAGTCATCTCAAGTACAGCATCCATCATCTGAAAGCCTCTCCTGCTCACAGTTTAGAAGCAACAGTCACTGTGGAACACCAGACATTTCTGATGGAAGCTGGAACAGCTTCTGGAACAGTTTCTGACTCAATCTCCACCCCCTCCCACATTTATACACGTTTTCCCTCCTACACACAATCTGTTGCTTTTCTTGTGGCTCCTCAGCAGTCCCTCAATCTCCAATAGTTTCTAACTACTTTGAGCTATGTTCCCTGGCTCCATTCTCCAAGTGCCAATTTCCTGATACAGCCTAAGCATTCTTCCAGTCCATTTCCTATTATGCAATATTCTCCCACAGCACGTAGAACCACCTCCCCCAACCACACCATCGGTCCCAGGCCTAATTCCCACCATAACCTCTCTCACCCTGTAATGCATCATTCTACCTTCTCCATCTGTTTTTAGGGTCTTTTTTTCCACTTTCCTTCAAAACGTTCCATTCCTTCCCAAAAGTGGGCAGTCTAGAAATGGGAATAATCGAAGTAGGTTGTTTGATATAACATATGTGTGTACAAGTGCGTGGCGGCGGGGGGGGGGGCACTAAGTAAGGTGGAATGACGCATGAAGGGGAGTCTCTAAGGAAAAAGAGGTCTCAACTCCCACCCCCAACAAAATCCACAATTCCCTAACTCCACAGCAAACCGAAAGAAAGCGTCACTTAACTCTTAAACATGTTTCAACTCCATGGCTTCTCTCCCAAGGGTTCATCCAATTAACCCCATAATCAACTTGGGTTCCACCTGCCTTTCACACTAATTCCTCTACTTATAAAGCCTCCATTTATTTTAGTTTTTTTCCGTTCCTTTCGATTTCTCTTCTGTTTCCCTCCCACCCCCACCTACAATCTCCATCCCCTCCTAACCCTACTACTTCAAGTCCTCAATTCGGTCTCCTGAAGACAGCTAGTATTTTTGACAGTCACCCTTTCTTCAACCAAATCCATCCTTTCCCCAGACTCCCCGTGCCCGCTCAGAAAGCCCTGCTATTTGAAAGCCCGGCCTCTGTCCTCCTTACGAGCAACTCCTCGGACATCCCCAGTTACAGGTGCCCTCCCAGGTCTCGCTCTCGTTCCCATCGCACTAGCAGTCCTCAGACCCCTGCCCACGCCCCACCCTGATTACCTGAGGAAGAGGCGCCGGAAGAGACCGCGGGATCCAAGGCTGAAACCCCGGCCGCTGACGGCCCAGAGGAGGACGACGCCATCTTGGCAGCCCCCTCACCCTCAGCGGCCTCGCTCCCCTTCAATAGGCTCTTCCTCTTCTCCGAATCGAATCTTATCCACGTCTCTTCACAGAAGCCGCGTTCTGCGGGCCGCCTCCCTGCCCCCTCCGGGGCCTCTCTCAGACACGTCGGCCCGGGTAGTGAAACAGCTCAGGGCCGCACCATTTGGCTGGCATAGGGGAGAACTCCTGTCTCGCACCCCTCCGCAACTTCGACCGCTTTCCGCGGGAGTTTCTTTCCCCTTTCACAAGACAATACGCTCGCTCAAGCCGCTGAACCTAACCACACTTAAAGGAATAAAAGGGCGTGAAAAGTCCCACCAGAACAAACGCCCCCACCCCTCCTCCCTAGCCACAGCCTGTTTATCGCCCAACTCCACCGCTCCACTCTGGGTGGCTAGGGAAATCCGGGAACTGCGCTTGCGCTTAACCTTTCCAGCGTTTCAGCCCACTCGACTGGGCAGAGAGGGTGGCCCCTGAGAGCCAATGGGAGGGGCTGCTACTGGTCATATGACACGGGTTCCCCACGCCCTAACGAATCCACCCGTCGAAGACAACGCCTTCCCGACTGTAGACCATCCCTACGGTGGCTCAGTGGGTCTATTTATATTCCGCTCTGAGAAAGGACCGCGTTGAATTGCCGGAGCTCGGGATAAGTGAGTCTACCCTGCCGGCCCTCAATTTTAGAGCCCAGGGAAGAACTCCCGACAAAGGCACTGTGGTCGAGACAAAGATATTAAGCACTCAAATATCACAAAACATCACATGCGACTAAGTATTCTTCCGGCTTTACTGCGTTGTTTACTGTAACATGCTCGGCAGTCTTGCCTGCCTCTGAATGACATTCAAAACAGGTCTACACTTTGCCTCAAACGCAGCCCTGGGCACACTTACGGAATGCAGTAAGTATTTGATAAATGAATGAACGAAGATCTGTCAGAAAGGGCCATGGAAAACAGACCATATCACAATCTCCCCGCCATCCAAGCAAGCCCTTAGCTCTTTAACTCTGTTAATCTGTGCACCAAAGGGCATGGAGACACAATGAATTACCCATTCTAGTCTAGTGTGTGGACTAACACTACTCAGTTTTAACAAAGTACCCTGGAGATTTGTGAACCTAGGTAGGGATCTTAAGACCTCTCTCTCCCAGATCAGACTGTAAGCAAAGACTGTTTCACTCTTGTATTTCCAGCTTCTCCCATCTGTGACTCTGCACATGGTAGAGGTTTAATAATTATTTGTGGAATTAATAAATGAAGAGAAATTGGGGGGGGATCTCGCTTTTGTAGCGCCCAAGATGATCTGGTTATCCTCTATCCGGGTGTCTTCCAGATTCTAGAAAGGGAACCTAGGACCGGAAAGCCCAGACTATCGCTGCCTTCTACCTCTCGCAAATCAAGATAAAAATAATTGTTTCCCTGCTGCCACCTGCTGGATTATTCATATTCCTTTGGATGCTGAAGGTAGACAAACTTCACATGATTGGATTGACATTTCATCCCATAGCGATGGAATTGTGTGACACTAAAGTATTTTACAATTGCAGCCAACTAAACAGGTGGGGGCACACTGTCTAGCATAGGATTTCACTCAGATCGTCAATAAATATTTGTTGAATAAATTATCCTTGTTTTCATAAAAGCATGGAGCTGCTACCATTTCCTGAGTTATTTTAGAAATCATCTGGTATAGGGACGCCTGGGTGGCTCAGTTGGTTAAGCGACTGCCTTCGGCTCAGGTCATGATCCCAGCGTCCTGGGATCGGGTCCCACATTGGGCTCCTTGCTCGGCGGGGAGCCTGCTTCTCCCTCTGCCTGCCACTCTGTCTGCCTGTGCTCGCTCTCTCTCTCTCTCTCTGACAAATAAATAAATTTAAAAAAAAGAAAAGAAATCATCTGGTGTAGATATAAAGCTGTTTCTGCTTTTAGTATTGGAAAGAGACCAATAAAGTCCTGATTCACAAGGCAGTAGGTCAAACAAGGGGGATATTCTCCCTGGGATTTGATCAGCAAATTTGATTTCAGCCTTCCTGAAAAGAGGAGATCCCTGTTTTGTAGCCTCTTAAGGATCTTTATTTCTCTTTACGTACCAGAAAATGGCTATTACTCCTACTACCTTGTATTATGTCAGACTGTTTACTAGTTTGTCTCCCTCCTGAGATTGAACATTTCAGGGCAAAGATTACATCTTATCCATTTTTAGATCTCAAGCCTCTAAGATACTGCCTGGCACAAAGTAGGCATTTAATACGGGTCTCCTGAATATGTGAATGGATGAGTGCAAAATTCAAAAAGTGGGGTTAGGGGTGTCGGCCATCTTTTCTCCCATACCTTGTCTCTGCCTCCACTCCCACTCAATCCCTGGGGTGTCCTCTGAGTCATAGAACCACTCTTCCCCAGTAACATTCCTGGCATAGCAGAACTGGGGTGACGTGGCAGGGTGTGGAAGCAGAGGCAAAGCAGGACATGTTGGCTTGGTGCCCCCAAGGAAATTGAAAAGGGAGTTCACCAATATATATTTTGGAAAAGCAGAGCAATCTGGCGATCTGAAAATAGGGCCCATATACAAACTTAACAGATATAATGTGCTTGTGTGACACACACACACACACACACACACAACTTTATTAAAGTGACTTTCATGTCTCATAACAGTTCCTAAGGTCGGAATGGAGGGGCTAGAGGCAAGCAAGATCAAACTAGATGCAAAATAAGAGGATAGGTATCTTATTCATTCAGTAGTCATTCATTAATTCATTCATTGAATTGACATTAATTAGGTCCAACTATATCCTAGGCACTATGAGAGTTCCTGGTATACACAGAGGAAGATAAAGTCCATGCCATCAAAAGGTCACAGGCTAATAAAGTATAAATATAAATCATTAGGCTAAAATGTAATAGCTGCCATCATAGAGTACATACAGTTGCTATGGTTTGACAACCACATTTTCAGTGTAAAAGATGGGAAGAGAAGTTGACACAGGGTCTTGAAAATACCACAGACTGTATGAGATTAAAACTACTCTGGAGAATGCAGGAGGCATGATCCCCATGGTTATGGGCAGAGTTGTGGAATGCAGTAAATATTTGATAAGTAAATGAATGAAGACCTGTCAGAAAGGGCCTTGGAAAGCAGTCAGACCATATCACAGGGCCAGGAAGCGAGATGGGTGAATGAGAAGATTTCCCCATCTTATAGAACCAGAATTTTGCCAGGTATACAAGATAGGGAAAGAATCCTCAGGAGAAGGAAAAGCACGCAGGCACGACAGAGAATTGGGAAGTGATGCTAGGATAGGATAGGGAAGGAGGTTAGGCTAGAAAGACAGGGAGAGGCCAAATTATTAAGGATTTTGAATGCCATGTTAGTAGTAGTTACCACCTTCTAACCATCTATGTGCTTACTAAATCCTGTGTGAAGCAGTTTACAAGGATTATATCTCTTACCCTTTTCAACAACTTTATTTTTTATTATTAATATATAATAATATTTGTTTCAGCAGTAAGGTCTGTGATTCATCAGTCTTACACAATACACAGTGCTCACAACACATACCCTCCCCAATGTCCATCACCCTATCCCTATCCCAGCCACCCTATCCCCCCACTCCTTTTTCAACAACTTTAAAAGGTAGATATTATTAGTTCCATTTTATTATTTTTCTTAAGTAGGCTCCAGGCCCAAGTGGGGCGTGAACTCACGACACCCCCCCCCCCCATATCAAGAGTCGCATGCTCTATCCACTGAGCCAGCCGGATGCCCCTAGTTGCACTTCTACAGATGAGAAAACCGAGATTCCGCCACTTGTCCAAAATCACACAGCCAGAATACTAACTTCTACTCAAATTCAAGTCTGGCTGGCTCTAAAGCTATGCTCTTAACCACATTACTATTCTGCCTCAAGGATTTTGGACTTTAACCTGAAGATGCCAGGGAGCCATTAAAGATCTTTGAGTAGAAGAGAGACAAAGTCTAGCTTTTTAAAAACGTTCACTACTAGAAGCAGAATGGAAAACGGACTGGAGCAGATAGGGGTCTGACCTCTTCTAAGTGAAAATTTGTTGACTCCCCAATTCTGGACTTAGGGTACTAAGGCTACTGGTGACATCCAGTCATTCCACAGTTCAGGCGGCGCGAGCTAGGGCAGGGAGTTTGGGGTGGTCTCCGCGTCCCCAGCGGGGGGGGCTGCAGAGTGAAGAGGGCTTGGCGGATGCAACTGGAAGCCTCTCGACGCTCTGCTACTTCTGCCTGTGGACCAGAGGCTTCCGCCGCCGCCTGCCATCCGCAGGTAGTGGTGTCGAGCGCCGAGCTCCGATAGCAGCACTGGGTGAGGGGCCGCTGGTAGCGGCGCAGTCTCGGTAGGCAGGATGAGTTTGGCTGGGGGCCGGGCCCCCCGGAAGACTGCGGGGAACCGGCTTTCTGGGCTCCTGGAGGCAGAGGAGGAAGATGAGTTCTACCAGACGACTTATGGGGGTTTCACGGAGGCAAGAGCCGGGCCCAGGAAGAGGGAGGGGAGGAAGCTAAAAGAAGTCCTGAACAGAGAAACCTCGGACAAAGAAGGGGGCGGGGAATGTAAAGGAGCCCTGGGAGCTGGTACTGGAAACCGGGTGGGAGAGTCGCCGGGGGATGAAATGGAGCCTTGGAGAGGAGAGTCCTGGATGGGTTTGGAGGGGTCAGGGATGGAGGGGCTCTCCGGAGGCTCCCCAGAATATGGAAGAAACCAATTGTGTACTTTTCTAGTTGCATGTTTCACCGCACTTCCGACGTCTAACAACGTGCGCGAGCTCATCGTAGTCACGCGGTATATATTCATTGGCCCACTGCCTAGCTAGCTGTCCACCTGAAGTACAGAAAGGAGTCTCTTCAAAAGATAGAGGGGCTTAGTCTGCTCTTTTTTTGGCTTTCAACTCTTAATGTAAATGCTCCTTAGTTAACTAACCCTTCCTTGACTGCTTCTTCATAGAATATAGCTCAAATTGTAATTAGATTTGGTTTGCCTACTTGTTTATACTTTTCTATTAGGTTGTAAGCTCTGTAAGTTTAGAAATGGTCTGTTTTCTTCAACGGTATACATCCATTCTCTGGATTGGATTGGTCCTGGTACTGATTGAATTTTCCTTTTTTTTTTTTTTTTTTTTTTAAGATTTTATATTTATTTGTCAGAGAGACAGAGAGAGTACAGGCAGGCAGAATGGCAGGCAGAAGGAGAAGCAGGCTCCCCGCGGAGCAAGGACCCCGATGTGGGACTGGATTCCAGGACACTGGCATCATGACCTGAGCCGAAGGCAGCTGCTTAACCCACTGAGCCACCCGGGCATCCCGAATCTGTCCATTCTTAAAATATCTTTTGAGAAGCTAGGGCAAGCCAACCACTGTTTTAAGTTCTGGGGGAGCAGAGAGTATTGAAAACACCACTTTGTTCTTTGTATTCCTGACCCCAATGGGGCAACCAGTTGGATTAACAGTTGAAATATTATGTGATAAAGAGTAAGATAAGTGTAGGGATGCTGTGGTAACATGTGGGAGCCCAAGTTATTGGTCAGGATTGGCATCCCTGGGGGACATGGTGTTTAAACTCACTACAGTATGGAAAGTAAGCCTTGGCTGGGAGCAGGGTAAGGAGAAAGGTTAACCCATTAAGGAGCTGGGGCAGAATGTGTAAAGGTATGGAGTCTCGGTCTGGAACATGCATGCCTACTTTCATTCTTCAAACCTTATAGGAGAATAAAGGTTGGTAAGGCTGGAGGGAATAGGCAAAGGCCAGATCATATTGGGCCTTGTGAACCATGTTAAAGAGTTTACTCTCCATCCATTCATCAAAGTACCATGATCAAATATGTACTTTAGAAAGCTCACTCTTTAATGAGGAGAATGGTTTGAAGGAGGTAGTGGGAGTAGGGAAACATGGGCAGTAGGTTACAAGACAAATTAAGGAAATTGAATCCACAGTACTTGATGACTGGGAGTCATTACTTACACAGCCCTGACCAACTATAGTTTAAAATAGAATGTTTTCATCCCTCCCCCAAAGGCCATTTTCCTATTCCTGTCATTTTATGAGTTGTTATTTAATATGTACCGTTCATGCTTCCAAAAGGGATTAAAGAAGGCTTACCATACGAACAAAAAGTAGAAACAGTAAAAATAGAGACAGATCAGAAGTAATTGTACCAGGAGCCTCTGCTAAATTGGTAATAGCAATTGATATTAAATTTAGCTGTGAGCTTCCTGGCAGCCAAGCCCTGAGTTTCTTTTTTCAGTAAGAAAGAGGCATGCGCATTCTTTTTTTTTTTTTTTTTTTTAAGATTTTACCTATTTATTTGACAGAGATCACAAGTAGGCAGAGAGGCAGGCAGAGAGAGAGGGGGAAACAGACTCCCTGCTGAGCAGAGAGCCCGATGTGGGGCTCGATCCCAGGACCCTGAGATCACGACCTGAGCCGAAGGCAGAGGTCTTAACCCACTGAGGCACCCAGGTGCCCCTCTTTTTTTTTTTTTTAAAGATTTTATTTATTTATTTGACAGACAGAGATCACAAATAGGCAGAGAGGCAGACAGAGAGGCAAGGGAAAGCAGGCTCCCCGCTGAGCAGAGAGCCCGATGCGGGGCTCAGTCCCAGGACCCTGAGATGATGACCGGAGCTGAAGGCAGAGGCTTTAAGCCACTGAGCCACCCAGGCGCCCCGAGGCATATACATTCTTTAAGAGAGAAAAACTTACTCAGCATTAAATCCCCAGAAGAATTGCATTGTTGTATAAGATATATAAAGTAACGGGTTCAGTAGATATTGTAGAAACATTCTCTTATCTAGTCATGCCTATTAATGACCCTTGATAAAAGCCAAAGGAATGGTAGTAAATCCATAACTTAGTGAACGCATTTTGATTGGACATTAAGCTACTGTGTGGTTGAACTACTCCTCTCTGGTGAGATGACTTAATACTTAGAGCTAGGGGATTAATGTGTTCCCAGGCTGTCTTTCACAAACATCGGTTGGGAGGAAATGATGGTCATCTGTGCAAGATTGAACTCTGGCTAGCTTGGAGTATCAACTGTCTGTGCTATTTGCTTGCTTTGGCAGCATGTGTACCAAGATTAGCTTGTTGGTCTACATCATTGATTGAAGAGAGAGCCACATGTTTGAGGTGCCACCCTGCCCAGACTCCCCTGCCCCCAGCTGTGTTTTTCCCTTTACTTTTCGATGTGACTGCCATTCTAGCCCTGACCTGTAGCCCCTCAATTCTAGGCTATACTCCATGTTCTCTACTCCACTCAGCTAAACACCTCCAGAGCTTTCTGAAACACCCCTTGTATACAGTTTTTCTATTTCCCCAAGTCTTCATTGGCTCCCCATTATATGGAATACT
Source organism: Mellivora capensis (assembly GCA_004024625.1). Classification (NCBI taxonomy): domain Eukaryota; kingdom Metazoa; phylum Chordata; class Mammalia; order Carnivora; family Mustelidae; genus Mellivora; species Mellivora capensis. The sequence goes on along the minus strand of PISX010014171.1, from coordinate 1,321 downwards.
AGTACCCAATAATTTTTCTGTTCCAACACACCTGAGGAATGAGACCTATTTCTCAGTAAGTTTATGCCAGCAATGATTATCAGTAGTGGGACAAGTAAGGAGAGGGAGAGGATTGAGAATCACTTGCTTATAAATTATATAAGCCATGAGCTTATTAGCCTGATACTTAAGTTTCTCTATGGACCGAATGCCGTCTTTTCAAGTCTTCTAGCATAGGGCAATTAGTTAATGTTGGAATTAGTTAATGTGCTGGAATCAAAGGCAGTCGGCTAGGAAGATTTCTTTACCAAGACAAACCTGCTTTACTTAGGTCTAAATCTTTATTCCATAAACAAGGTATACACATTCCTGCTTCTGCATCTTTGTTCTTGCTGTTCTATCTACCCATGATACCTCTGCCCTCTTGGCTGTCTGAACACTACCAGTATTTTATTTTATTTATTTATTTTTAAAGATTTTATTTATTTATTTGCAGAGAGTTCACAAGTAGGCAGAGAGGCAGGCAGAGGGGGAGGGCAAGCAGGCTCCCTGCTGAGCAAGGAGACCCGATGTGGGACTCATCCCAGGACCCTGGGATCATGACCTGAGCCGAAGGCAGTGGCTTAACTGACTGAGCCACCCAGGTGTCCCTACCAGTATTTTAAACCACAACTCAAGTCCTCTTTGTTCTTTAGAGTCTAAAGCAGGGCTCAGCAAACCCTGACCTGCTGGTCAAATGTGGCCCATCGTCTGTTCTGGCCCTTCACAGTAAAAGTTTGCCAATCCCTGCTCTAAAGGGATAAAGTATAAAGTTTAGATCTTCCCTGACCACCAGTCTGTGGGAAGCGTGCCTTCCTCTGAGCTCCTGTACTTCTTTTAAAAAGATTTATTTGAGAGAGAGAGAGAGAGCAGGGGCAGGGGCAGAGGGAGAGGAGAGAGAATCCTCAAGCACACTCCCCGCTGAGCTGAGCACGGAGCCCAACATGTGGCTCAGTCTCGGGACCCTGAGATCATGACCTGAGCTAAAATCAGGAGTTGGCCATTTAATCCACTGAGCCACCCAGGGGTCCCTCCTGTAACATTTTAGTATTGTTTAGTACCATTTGATACTTTATAGTTGCTTTGTATTCAAACTTCCTTTTTCACTTCCTTTTTTCACCTGTCTTCTGCCAGACTGTGAGACCCCTGAAGGTAGAGATCAAACCATAAACTTTGTATCCCAGCACTTAACACAGTGTGCAACAAGTAAAGAGCAGTTGATTAATGCTGGGAGGGGTGGTGCTGGTGCCAAAGGCCATCAGCTTGGAAGGCTTCTTGCCTGAAGAAATTGAGGGGCTGGGTT
>PISX010014170.1:0-54004 GCA_004024625.1 Mellivora capensis | reverse complement strand
TGCTTCTGAGCAATCAAGAGTCCCCACCCAAATGGAAGAAAAAAAGAAAGAGAGAAAGCAGAAAAAGAGAGAAAGAGAGAGAGAGAGGCAGGAAAAAGAAAGAAGGATAAAAGAGAAGGCTCAGCCCAAATGGGCCCCAAGGTAAGGTTTGTGAAGTATACAAACAAATACAGACAAACAAAAAAGACTGATAAAAGTAAATGACAAGAGAAGAAAAAGGAAAATATGTACATATATATGTATAAGCAAAACAAAGAAACACACAGACAAACAAAAAAAAAAGAACCTCGTCAAAAAGAACCCTAAGTATAAAATTTATAGACTACCAGGACAAACACAAGTATTCAAAAATACTGGTAGGAGAAAAAGATGGGAGAGTGGTTGTAAATTCTCAGTGTGGGCGAGGAAGGTTATTTTGCTTCTTCCTGGATGTATCTTGATATCTTTTTTAAAGGATACAACTTTCCTAAGATATCAGGGGATTAAAAATTGGTTTACTAATTAAAATTAATTAAAATTAATTAAAAATTAAAATTAATTAATTACAATTAAAATTAAAATTAATTAAAAATTTAAAAAATTTTAATTAAAAATTAAAAATTGGTATAAGGGTAGCATTGATTGGGGAAAGGGGATTACCTTGAATTTTAACTCTATAGGAATATTAGCAAATAAAAGTAAAGAAAAGAATGATCTAAACTAAAGTGAAATTTTAAAAATATATATAAAAAATAGAAAAGCAAGAGAAAAACATGGGTATATGTATCAAAAAGTTCAGGTTAAAAGGTTATTATGGAATTTGATGTACTGGACATCTCACTGTGATGCTAAATAGGCTAAAAAAAATCTATATAAAAAATAAAAAAGATTTTAAAAAAGTTAAAAAAATGAACCGGAATAGTGGGAACGAATTAAAAATTAAACGTATCTATGAAGTAGTAGTGATTGTTGTCTTCTCTGCGGGTTGGCTTTCTGGGGGAGGGGCCTGCCACGTGGGTTTTCAGGCGGTGTTTCCTGCATTAAGTCCTCCTGCCCCCCTCCAGGGGGTGGGCTCTGAGGAAACTGGGCCTTTAGGCTTTTGTTCTCTGGAGGTTTTTATGTCTGTTCATTTGTTTTCTCCCCCCTTGGCAGTTCCCGATGGTTCTTGGAGGTTTAGAGGAAAGCAAACTGCACCCAGACCTCCCTCCCAGAGAGAAGCCCCAGTCCGTTCCCCTCTGGGTGCTGCAGAGCAGGTTCCCAGCCACGATCTCTGGGGACACCTGTGTGTCCTGCTTGTACTCAAAACCACAAGTGGCAGCTGTCTGGGCAGCTCCAGACCACCAGAGAGTTTCCAAGCAGGGAAAGCACACACAGATTCTCCTGCTGGCCCGAGCTGGGAGCGATCAGACTTTCTGGGTCCTAGAGAGCCCCCCGCTGGTGCCCGAGCGCCTCTCTCAGGGGAGGGGGTGGAGCGCGTCTCAGGCTCTGCTAGCGCGGCGCAGCACACAGGTGGGGACTGCAAAAGTCTGTTTCTGCTCCGGGAGGTTCCCAGCCCCTGCCACACGACAAGCGCCCTTAGGAGGTCTCCTCACAGCTCAGAGACCAAGACCTGGTTTCTCTGCTGCTCTCTCTCTGGCTCAGCGCCAGGGGTGTCTGCCCTCCGTGGGGGACTTAAGCCCCTGTCCCTAACAGTTCCAATTCCCACAATTTCACCCTGCAATCTTTTCTCTTTTTGAGTGCTTTCTATCCGTCTTCAAGTTAATGCTGGTCCCCAGTCATAGGGCTCTCTCGTATTGGGGTATTACTTCCCAATGCGTTTTCTCTGGTGGCTCCCTCCCCCTTTTGTTTATCTTCCGATACCAGTCTGGTGTTCCCACTCCACTTTACCTGCCCACTGGTGTCTTCTGCCCCCGTAGAGATCCTGACGAGTAGAATTCTGATCTCAAGCTGATTTCATGAGTGATCGGAGTTCCTTGGTAGGTAATCAGCTCACTTTAGGGGACAGGTTGAACCAGTGCCTCCTCCTAGTTCCCCACCATCTTCATTCCCACCTGAGTAATGATTTCTTTAGCAATAAAATGGACATAACGATAGCTAGCTCAAGGGGGTAATGTGATTGTGAAATGAGACAACGCTTACTGATTTTACTTAGCACACTATCAGGCACATGGCCATCACATAACACACTGCAGTAGTTCCAGTTGTTTCTTTAATTGTTCATAGAAGACAATGGGATAAATGGGGAATCAGTCATCTAGCCAGGTTTAAAAATCCAGAAACCCATTTGATAGTAATTTTCAATCACAGGTTCTTGATATAGCAGGTAGACCATAAAGGTATAATATAACTTAATTAACACATCCATGGAAGATAGGAGAGAATCTAAGTCCCTAGGTACTCTTGACTGGCGCTCTAACCATTCAATATTACAAATAAAAAGCAACTGTTGTCTTTGCTCCTAAGATAAGAGTCTAAAGAATGTACATGGCCACAGGTATTTTTTAGGTGACCATACTCTTGGTATTTTGAGTTCACAGATCTGGTACAGTTTCTTCAGCACTGAGACCCTAATTGAGTCTGTAGACATCTTGTCCGGAAACTTTAAAAATTGGTTGGCTTGGTAACAGGAAAAGTTGACTATTTTGCAAACCTTAAGTCGGGCTTTCAGCCAATGTCCATCTACAATAGTGAATGGTTAGTGCACCAATCCCTGAAGCCTGAATACAGCCATAAACTAAAATGCCAGTCAATAGCCAGGGACTAGCAGTAGTGTGATCAATAGCCCCAGCCCTGGTAGATTTCCAGCCTTAATATTCTCAGCCTGTTGCAAAAATAGCAGCAAGAAATCTGTCTTTGGAGAATTTTAGGTCAGGTTCTGCTGAAAGGGTGATGATTAATGTAAATGTATCAGTCAAAGAAGTAAGTGCTTTATTCTGGCATTGCTTCTGAAATACATGGTAAGAGACTCAACAGGAACACAGAAAGAAAACATGGAATCGGAAACAACTTTGAGTTTTTTCCTGAAAGAGAGGCCAAATGATGTTGCTCATCACATTTCAAGCCAGAGAAACTTTTTACTGGGTAAAGGCGGTCACCATCTGGCTACCCTGGGCCATATCTCAGCCAGACTACCAGATGATGCAATAATCTTCTTACCAAAACCTAAGTAACTAAGAACAAGTGTCCTGAGTAAAATAAGTCAAGCAGAGAGAGTCAATTATCATATGGTCTCACTTACTTGCAGAGCATAAGGAATAACAGAGGACATGGGGAGATGGAGAGGAGAAGTGAGTTGGGGGAAATCAATCGGAGGGGGGGACAAACCATGAGAGACTGTGGACTCTGAGAAACAAACTGAAGGTTGTGGAGGTGAGGGGGTAGGGAGGATGGGTGAGCCTGGTGGTGGGTATTAAGGAGGGCACGGATTGCATGGAGCACTGAGTGAGGTACATAAACAATGAATTTTGGAACACTGAAAAAAAAAACCCAACAAAATAAAATGAAATGAAATGGGAAAAAAAAAGAACAAGCATCCTCCTTAGCACCACAGAAGAGTTTAGAAATAATTAAAACTAGTGTTTCCTGTGTCACCTATAAGAGGTAACACCCTTATGGAACTTTAGCATCATCCAACTATGGCAAGAGGGGGCAGAAACAACATTAACTTCTCTGGAGTTATCAACCTAATTTTGGAAATAATTCAACATAGATCAAGTGCAATGATGACTGATAATCTCACTTACCAAAGTGTATTTTATTCAATATTTCATTATTCCCTTTTATAGATTTTAATTTTAAATTATTTTTTATTTTTCTATTTAATAAACATTTACATAGCATTTACTTTGTCAGGCATTTCTAAGCCCTTTACAAATATTAGCTCATTTCCTCCTTTTATAACTTCAGGAAATAGATACCCTTATTAACTACATTTTACATGTGAGGGTATTGGCAGTGGTGTGGTTTGAGATTCTAAAAGTGTTTCTAAAATCGGTGAAATAAAAATACTCAAAAAGACTCTAGATTCTCTAAAAATTGGAATTTGCAATTCTAAAATGCAAAAAAAGTAAACAGCATTCTTATCAGCATAAACAGGCCCAGAATCTGAAGACAAGAGTATAAAATACCCCAGAAAACCCCTTAAAATGCCAAGTCTTGGTTATTTTAATGGCATACTTTTCAACTAAAATTTGGTGAGGTAGATTCAAATGCCAAATGGCTTTACACTTACTACCCATTTCCCCTTCTGGGATTCCTGCTCTCTTCTTCTCTGCCTGTCTTTGTTTTCTTCTATGCCTTGCTTCTCTCAGACTCCCTCAAAGAAGTAATTATGAGAGGATTTTTTCTCTCTCTGATAAACTACAGGGGCTAATAAAGAGATTGGTGAAAAGGGGTACAAAATATGAAAGGACTTACTTCAAAGGCACAGCACATCAAAGTGACTTTCCAGGAAATCAGGAGATGTTGCTGAACTAAGCTGGGGTAGCTTCCTTCTCCCCTCACCTCCCTGCTCAAACCACCACTCAGGCAAGACTCCACAATGGAAGGTATTTCATAGCCCAAGCCATCTTCCTCCTTCTGCACCAGCTGGCAAGAGTGACAGATGCATACCAGGTGTCACATCTTTTATTTTGATTAAGTAAATGCTCTCAATAGATATCACTGAATAATATTATCACCTAATTCTCTTGGGGTTTCTTACTCTCTCTTGAAGTATTTGACAGTAGTTTTCAAATTAGGTAGCATAAATGCAAGAAGGATTTCTGCCAGTGTGGCCTAGTGTGTTGAGTGATGAGACTAACAGAGGAATCATCTGTGATGTCATCAAAAGCGTATTATTGGAGCTGCAACAACACATTTTATAAGAAAGGAAACAAATGAACTATAAAGAACCTATCATGTTAGAAAACCAAATAAAGACTTTACTTTCAAAACTGGACAATGTTGACAATATAACAAATACCCAGACAGAAACTGAAAGGTTCTGATTGTCACACCAATTATTTCAAACATATGGACTTAGGTTGTCACAGAAATGAAGCATTTGGATGCTTTTCTTTGTCACGTTTCATCCATATCTTAGCTCTATTACGCCATAACCTCAGAGCTATGTCTGAGTCTTTCTTTCTCCTTAGTAACAAGGTCCATTACCCATTTCCCTTTGCATCTGTTCCACTTCCCAGCCCAAGCCCTGTCCACAAGAGGGATGAATAACAGAGAGAAAATATAAATGAAGACTGCTGTGTTCAAATATTTCATGGCTTGAAGTTGATCTGGACGACAATGCTTTGGCATGGATTGTCTAATTCCAGCAGGACAGCCCATTTTATGTCAAACTTGAGAGGATTTTTGTTAACAGTTTGCTTTGCATCTTATTTTTCTAAGAATGTGAATTGAAATTATAAGCAGTTGATGGCAACAAAAGTCTGTATTACTTTTTACTCAGTCTATCAACTACATGATTCCATAGGACAAAGTAATGGGAAAGAATTTAGGAACAAAATATCTTCTCCATCTCTTTAAAGATTGAAACATATAACTGACTCATGCCCAGTGTTACCTCTAAGGACTTAGAAAAATTCAACATTAGATTTTTAGTGCTGTCATCATTTTACACCTGCTGCTAAAACCCATATTTTTCTAAATCTCCTATAGCTTTGGATTTACAGGGCTATCTACAGTAGAGATTTACTTTCTAATGTGTTCAAAAACTGTAATAAATGACAACTATTGTCAGCTGAAAAGTCCAGAACTTAGTGCAGAGTCTGTTTCTTTTCCTTTGCTTCTTAAGACCAAAAAAAAAAAAAAAGAAAGAAAGAAAGAAAACAAAACAAAACAAAACAAAAAAACTAATCAAATTAAATGGTCATGTCATTTGGCATAGAAAAAGCATTTGACAGAATCCAATACCTCTCATAATAGAAACTCTCAGTAAGTTGTTAACCTCAACTTGATAAGAAACATCCACAAAAAACCTACTGCTAACATCATAATTAATGATGAAAGGCTGAATGCTTTCCCTGTAATATCAGCAGTGTAAGGATGTTTGACACCCACTCTCACCACTCTTATTCAATATACTACTGGAAATTCTAGCCACTGCAATGAGGCAAAAAAAAAAAAAAGGCATATAAGTTGGAAAGAAAGAAATAAAACTGTCTCCCCTTGCATGTAACATGGTTATCTACACAGAAAATCCAAAGAAATCTATAAAAATACTCCTAGAACTAACAGATGAGTTCAAAAGATAACAAATAACATAAGAAAATCAATCACATTTCCACATACTAACAATAAGCATGCAGAAACCAAGATTAAAATTACAATCCTATTGACAACTGTTTGAAAGGAAATGAAATACTTAGGTATATTCAAAATACAGTATGTATAGGATCTATATACTGAAAATCACAAAATACTGAATGAAATGAATCAATGTCCTAAATAAATGGGAGGACATAATGTCTTTATAAGTTGAAGACTCAATATGGTAAAGATATCAGTTCTTCACCAATTGATCTTTAGATTTAATGTAATGCCTATAAAATCCTATTGAAAATTTTTTGTAGGCATAGAAAGTTCCTTCAGAAATTCATATAGAAAGGCACAGCTCTTAGAATGGCTAAAACAATTTGGCAACAAAGAACACAGTGCAAGAAATCACTCTGATATTAGGGTTTATTATATAGCTATAGTAATAGAGACAACAATGTCTGTGGAGGGACAGAATCATAGATCAATGGAAAAAAATAGAGAATCCAGAGATAGACTCAAACAAATATTCTCAACTGATTTTTAACAGTCTGCCTTTGTGTCTGCCTTTGGCTCAGGTCATGATCCCAGGATCCTGGGATGGAGCCCCACATTGGGCTCCCTGCTCAGCAGGAAGCCTTCTTCTCCCTCTCCCACTTCCCCTTCCTGTGTTCCCTGTCTCACTGTGTCTCTCTCTGTCAAATAAATAAAACCTTAAAAAAAAAAAAAAAAGAAATGGTTAGAAGACATGAACAGGCATTACTGCAAAGAAGATATTGAAATGGCCAACAGACACATGAAAAAGTGTTCAATATCACTTGGCATCATCAGGGAAATACAAATCAAAACCACAGTAAGATACCACCTCACACCAGTCAGAATAGCTAAAATTAACAAGTCAGGAATGACAGATGCTGGCGAGGATTCAGAGAAAGGGGAACCCTCCTACACTGTTGGTGGCAATGCAAGGTCCAGCCACTCTGGAATACAGTATGGAGGTTCCTCAGAAAGTTGAAAATAGAGCTACCCTACAACCCAGCAGTTTCAGTACTGGGCATTTACCCTAAAGATACAAACGTAGTGATCCGAAGGGGCACATGCACCCAAAATGCTTATAGCAGCAATGTCCACAATAGCCAAACTATGGAAAGAACCTAGGAGTCCATCAACAGATGAATGTTGAGATGAATGAAAGAGATGGTATCTATATAAAATGGAATACTATGCACCTATCAAAAGAAATGAAAGCTTGCCATTTGCAACAACATGGCTAGAACTCGAGGGTATTATGCTAAGCAAAATAAGCCAATCAGAGAAAGACAACTATCATATTCTCTCTCTGATAGGAGGAATTTGAGAGGCAGGGTGGGGGGCCATTGTGGGTAAGGAGAGAAAAAATGAAGCAAGATGGGATTGGGAGGGAGACTAACCATAAGAGACTCTTAATCTCACAAGACAAACTGAGGGTTGCTGGGGGGGTGGGGGAGGGAGGGACAGAGTGGCTGGGTTATGGACATTGGGGAGGGTATATGCTATGGTGAGTGCTGTGAAATGTGTAAGCTTAATGATTCACAGACCTGTACCCCTGGAACAATAATACATTATATGTTAATTTAAAAAAAGAATTGCCTAGAGATACTTGTATTTGGGATGATACTAATTTTTTTTAATTTATTTGGGTATAGTTGACACATGATGTTACATTAGTTTCAGGTGTACAACATAGTGATTGAACTTCTCTGAATGTTATGCTATGCTTACCGCAAGTGTAGCTACCATCTGTCACCACACAATGTTATCATAATATCATTGACTATATTCCTTATGCTGTACCTTTTATTCTAATGGTTTATTCATCCCATAACTGGGAGCCTACCCTCCTTTCTTTACACCTATTTTGTCCATCTCCCCAACCTTCTTCCCTCTAGCAACCATCAGTTTGTCCTCTATATGTATAGATCTGATTCTGCTTTGTGCTTGTTTGTTTATTCATTTGTTTTGTTTTATAGATTCCACATAGGAGTGAAATCACATGGTTTTTGTCTTTCCTGGTCTGACTAAAATAAGGGAAAAGCAAACAGGAGAAAAGATCCAGAAGGAACACACAGAGAAATCCAAAAAGCTAGAAATTTCTTAGTTCTTAAAATGGAAATGGATTCAAAGTGTTTATGTTATCTTGCTTTATAACCTTAATGTATTGTGCATATGGCCATTCTTTATATGAATCAAATATTACAAAATAAAATTTCCAAAAAATTAAAAGGGGAAAATTAAGAATAAAGTAGGGAATAAAATGTAGACTTGCACTCTAAATTTCCCAGTAATCATTTCAGTAAAATGACCTTTAATGTAAGCACATACTTGAGTGGAAAGACTGGTTTTTGAGTTTAATAATATTGGATATAAATATTGGCCCAGGAAATCCCAGGTACAGTGACAAGAGGTTGGGCAAGAGCTAGAGCTTCCTCCTCCATAAATAGAAACTAATTGCATCTACCTCACAAGCATATCATAAGGCTGACTTGTGAAGTAACACAAGAACAGCTAGCACAGAATCGCTCAGTATGGTCAGTCAATGGTAGCTGCAATTTCACTGATGATCTCCTACAAATTGGTTAATTCTTTGAGGCACCAAGCAGTTACCAGTCTCCAAATTGCAGGGAACATCTTATTTTCACCACCAAGAATGAATAAAGAGTGGAGGAAGGTGGAAACTACCATTTTAGTAGAACATCTACTATTTGCTAGGTGTGCTTTAGTCCTAAGAGTTCTACAGATGTTCAAACATCAAATCCTCAGGCAATTACAATGAAGAAGGCTCTATCAACTCTGTGATACAAATGAGAAAACTGAGCTTAATTACTTTGCTGAGGATAATTCTCTGGTCATTAACAGAACCAGAATTAGACCAAAGTGGGCTCCCTTGTCCACATTCCAGGTCCTCTGCTGGAAGAAGAAGTGCTAACAAACAACCTTTCTCCTGGTCTGACCCAAATCATCCCCTACAATCTTACCCTCCAGCTTTTATTTTGGTCTCAGGGTCCTCTATAGTTCACAGCCCATTTTCAGAGAATGGAAAGTTGATGCCTTTGAGCTCTAAAGAGTTCTTAAAAACTGCCTTGAGTTCCTTACTTCTCTCATTTTTAAATTTTGAATTAGCTGTCATGAGTCTTCCATGAGGAAGTGACTGAAAAATTCTTGCTGAGTTTTACAATACCTAAACCTTCACAGTTTGTGTATATACCATAAGAATAATACACAAACAAGGTTATTACCATAAGACAAACCTTAAATCTTATTACTAAAACTCAGCAAAGACCTTTGGACTCTAGTAGACATTTCACTGAAGAAGAAAATAGAGAATGAAAGCAAAGCAGTGTGCCAGGTAGGAAAAGATGGGAAGGAAAACCGGAGGATTCCAGACTGAAACTGAGCCTGCTTCCCAATACTGCCAGTGCCGATTCTCACTCCGTATGATACACACCATCATCCTCATCTCACCACTCAGAGCTCCCCACTACGTTCCAGTCCTTGGCTTCCTGAAAGCCTACACAGTTTATGCTGTGCACATTTCCTTTCAGCCTGTCAGTTTTCAAATTTTCCTCTGTGAGATGGTTGGTGGGTAGCTAACATATCATATCGCTGAAGAGTGTAGGCTCTGGAGTCCGAACTCCTCAGTTCTATTTTTTATTAGGTAGACAACTTTGGTCACGTTATTTAAGTTTCCTGAGGTTCAGTTTCCTCATCTTAAAATGGATTTTAATTTTAATTTTTCCAAACATTTATTTGAGAGAGAGAGAGATGGCAACAGAGAGTGAGAGAAAGCATCAGCAGAGAGGAGAGGGGGAAGCAGGCTCCCCAGTTTAGCAGGGAGCCCAAGGCGGGGCTTGATCACAGGGCCCCAGGATCATGGCCTGAGCCAAAGGCAGATGCTTAACTGACTGAGCCACCCAGGTGCCCCTTAAAATGGATTTTAATAATAGCATCTGCCTCATCAGGTTGTTATGAGCGTTCAATGAGGTAATGTAACACCTCCAAAGGGCATAGCCCACAACCCTGGTACACTGTAAGTGCCAGACATTTATCACCAACATTGGCATCAGCATCAAATCATGAGCTCCAAATTGAAGTAATACTAATACATTTTATGCAGAATAGGACCTTCTGTGATGTTTGATGATATTAATATGAGATGATGATGTTACGAGAAACTAACCAATGGGACAAAATCCCTTAAGAGAATTTTTTAAAAATATAATTGCAAGATAATTCACAATAGTTCTATACATAACGAGAGCTATAGGCAAACCCTGGCCCTCACTTTTTGTTTCTGTATATTGTATCCTTTCCTTTTTCCTTTTTATATTGCCTCAACTTGTAAAATAATTCACCTTACTATAAGAAAGATTCCTAATTACTTCATAGGAAATAGGAATACTAGGGAAAGAAATCAGAAAAGGTGACACAACAGCATATTCTTTCATATTTTTACTTTGTTTGGTACCTTTCCCCCACCCCAAATGTGATATAACTGTATGTCTAAAAAGATGTATTCTTGGTGATTTCAGGCTCTACAAGAGCATGAAAAAAAACCTTCATGTTAATTTATGGCAGTTTATTTTACATCCATATGGGAAAGTTCATTTGGCTTGAACTTTTTTCCAGACACTGATGAGGCTTCTACTGATTTAGCACTCTCCTAGAATACAAACCCACAAAACACATAACAGGGGAAAAGCTAATTATGGTAATAAGAATCAAGCATGCATAATTCCATTAAAAATAGTCACCTCTCTTTGTATATCATAACTTTTTTTTTAACAACTCTTCTGTTCATTAGGAGAAAATTACCTTTTAGTGTTAAGTGGACTATAAACGCACTGTTTACACTGAAACCGGAAAAAAAAATTAATGTCATATTCTGTGTCAAGATGATTATTGCTATTGGTGTTTCCTGACTACATTACTTCAAAACAGTGTGTAATGAACACCTAGTTTGCACATGCTGAGTCACTGTCTGAGATTTCATTGCAGAAGAACATGCCCCTCCCAGTCTTTGTGGGTAGACAGTTGAGTTGAGGCTCATTTAAGTCTCAAAAGTTACCTTACTGGTTCTTACTTTCTATAAGGAGCAGGTGTTTTCTAACAACTCAACTACTGGGACAAAAGTTTTGTGTGGGTGTGTTGTTTTTTTTTTTAATTTCTCTAGGAACCATAGTGCAAAAATTCAGAGGGATCTCAGGGTTTCAGAGGTTGAAGAGACAGCCAAATTTATCTATTCCAAACTTCCAACAACTGAAGAAATCCCCAAAGATGGATGCTTCCAGCAAGAAGTCCATTGCCTCAAAAGGTAAACTATTCTATATGAGTATCCTGTTAGAAATTTCTTTGCTGGTCTGAACAGCTCTGTTATCCTTTCTGTTGGAACAAGTTCTTCTATCTAAACATAGATAAAGACCAGAAACACACAGAGTAATGATGTGAGAAAGATGGAAAAGTTAAGCAAATTGAACAAATCCACAAGAGAGGTAGGGAATATTTATGTGCTATAAAAATGTGGAAAATTGGCTAAATTCCTATTATCAAAAAGACACAAATTAATAAAATAAATTGCCACATTTTATCTATCAAGCTGACAAATACTTTTGAAAACTAGTAAATGTTAGAGGGTTGGATGAAGTAAGGAATGGGAAATAGGAACACTCATACAATGCCAGCAGACTGTAAATTATTATACATTTTCTACTGTCATTTTTGCAGTAAGTATCAAAAGCTTCAAAAATATATTTATTTTCTGACCCAAACTTCCATTCCTATTATGTTATTCTAAGAAAAAATGTACATAAGGATGTTCATTAAACTTATTTAAACATAAAATTAGAAATCATAAATATTGGGGCACCTGGGTGGCTCAATCGGTTAAGCCTCTGCCTTCATCTCAGGTCATGATTCTAGGGTCCTGGGATCAAGCCTGCATCAGGGCGGTCTCCCAGCTCAGCAGGTAGTCTGCTTCTCCCTCTCCTTCTGTCCTCCCATCCCCACTCACGCTCTCTCTCTAACAAATTTTAAAAAAGAAATCACCAATATTAATGATATTTTTGTGGCCTTGTTTAATTCAAGGGACTTCAAGGGGTTTTCAGGGTCAAGGGTGGTTTACACTGGATGCCTGAAGCTCTCCTGTCAGCTTCTCTTTTGTGGAAATCACTCCCTGGGGAATTAGTCAAAGCAGGTCCAGAAATTCACAGAAAAAGAAAGTAAGAAATTTTGAACTGCCGTTCTGGATCATTCTCCTTCAAACTGGAATCTGTATGAAATTCTGTCTTCACAATGGCAGCAACCCTAAACTAATGCCTCCTTCTTACTCATCAGAGTGACCATCATTTAAATCTTCATAAAGTTCTTCAAAAGCAGTTTTCAAAAAAATAAGTAAGTCATCATGCATATCACTGTTGCCTAAGTAGTTGAAATTCCCCCTTCAACATTTTAATGTGGCTTACTCTGCAATTTTAACAGGAGCATGCTACTATAGATAATTCTGTTATCATTACTTTAAATTGCATCAAAGTTCTTAACTGCAAAAAAATCTTAATTGCTCATATTATGTCTTTCTTTTACCTTTCATTTGTTCATAAGTTAACCCTTCAAAAATGATCTAGGAAAATCTTGTAATACTGTGTGGTTTCCTGACAACCTGTTAAGCAGGAAGTAGATGTTCACTGAATAGATTGTAGGTTGAAGATATGTGGGAATTTGGAGTTGTGTATGACTGATTTTGGGTCAACTTAACTGATAGTACACAAATCCTCTTTATTTTGGTTTGCTCATGGTATAAGGTATGCAATGATAAAATCTCTTACCGGAAGCACTAACTATTATATTATATTATATTACTTAATTTATACTTAAATTATTAAGTTAATAATTTTTATATTATATTATATTATATTATTATATTATATATTATATTATTATATTACTTAAATTATTATATTACTTAATTTAAAAGGGATCTCAAATGAGAAAAATTGCTTGTTGAGTACAAAGAGCACAGTGTTCTTTCACTGAGCCACCTGTATGAATGAAAATGCCCACATATTACTTTAAAAGCAATGTAAATAAAATAGAACTAAAAATCAATACGAGCAAAACTAAAGGGACTAGAAAACTGTGCTACTGTAATAGTGACTAGATTTGTAATAACCTGGGGAAGGAAAAAAATGGGCATTTCTTTAGAGGAGGCAGGGAAGAAATATGACATAAGAGCCAAAGGCTATACTGAGCCAGTGAAATTGTCCATTATTTAAGCTGCAGGTGGTGACACTCACATAAACTGGTATAGCAAGATGCATCTAAAGCAAGTGATGGGAGCAGATTTAGTGTGAAATCCACTGCAGGATTCTGTTCTTCGTGGAAGAGCGCAGGTGAGCTCTGCCTTAGGAGAACATGGTCCTAGAAATGCCACCTCTAAAAAAAGACAAATTAAAGTCTAAGTACAATGAATCTATAATTTAAACCCTATTTCCCTATGTATTATTAACAACTTGGCAGAAAATTTTGGGAATTAAGATTCCTGAGGTAGCAAAGAAGAAAAAGATAGCAAGGGAAAGGAAAAGAAATGACACAAGAAGATGAAGAGGAAACCAAATGCAGTGGGAGGGGGGGCTGAAGAAGGAAAAAGTGAAGAGTGTGGAAAAGGAGAGATATCTAGGAGACAGGTAATAGAGGTAAGATCCAATGTTACCAAAATATTGAGACTATATTAATGGAAATCTCCAAAAAAGTCTTCCCGCTTCCAGACAAAACTGTAAAATTGATGCTATTGGTCTTCATCATGTCCACTCTTAGTCTTTTATTTCAGTGATCATATTTTCTGTAAAGAGGCTGATAATAAAAGTTTTTGGCTTTATCAACTACTCAGCTCTGCTGTTGTGGGATGAAAGCAACCACAGGAATGTGTAAGCATATTGGAATGGGTATGTCCCAATAAAACTTTATTTACAAAAACAGGCAATAGGCCACATTTGCTCAACAAGCCCATACTGTTCCAAACTTACTATATTGTTTTGCTTCCTCTAAGACCTTCCACTAATGCCCCATCACTCAATGCACCACTGACTCTTCATAAGTTTTACAATTATGCTCCCTGTCTTTAAACTTGCCTCCCCACTTCTTTTTTTTTAAGATTGTATGTATGTATTTATTTATTTATTTATTATTTATCTCTCTATGAGAGAGATCACAAGTAGGCAGAGAAGCAGGCAGAGAGAGTGAAGGAAGCAGGCTCCCTACTGAGCAGCGAGCCTGATGTGGGACTCCATCACAGAACCCTGAGATCATGACCTGAGCCGAAGGCAGAGGCTTAACCCACTGAGCCACCCAGGTGCCCCCCATTTCTTGTCACTTAATATCAAGCCTTTCTGTATCTTTCAGGTAGCATCTAGCCACCATAATAAAATTTCCCTGCTTAGAAACTCCCAAGAGGAAGACAACGATACTAGCGAGAGCACCACTGATCCTTCTATCACTACCAAATGCATCCCAAGTGAACTGCATTTGGCTCCTATCCAACATCTACATCATTATTTGCTCAATCATTCAAGAATTGAGTACCTGTTATGTGTTTCATCCTATAAACAAATATAATTTTTAGAAATTAATTCTTGGCTTCAAGTGACTTAATCTACAATCAGTAGAGATTACTTACATGCCCATCACCTTCTTAAATCCAGCCCACCCCATCAAGTCATTAGAAAGCCATTCGTAACTTCAATAGTGGCAAAACCAAACTGGAAGAGGGAGGCCAGAAGTAGGAAAAATTAATGGAGAAGATACTTGAGGACCAAGGATTTGACGATATAGCAATTATTTCTCCCCACAGGAGTTTTACTTCTAGTCAGTCACTAGGATATGTCACGTAGCAGGCACCAAGAATGCTCTGTCCTGGTAAAGGAGAAGAGAAGAAACCAATTTATCAGATAGAAGACTGTCTTTACTTCTTCTTTAAGTTTATATCATTTTGTGAAGAACTTCAGGAGAGAAATGCTTCATGATTACCAATCCTTGATATCAAAACTAATTTAAAATTTTTATTAAAAAAATAAGATGCAAGAGTCTGCTTATGGCTATGGAACATTAAAGTAATCAGATTAATCTTCCTGCGAGTACCAACTAGAAAAGCTGGAGAGCATGTAAGAACATCTGCTTGGAGGCAGCAAATGGCTACCATGGTAGCAAGACAAGCATGGAGGTACACATTCCAATCTCCATTCAAGAGAGAACATGCTGCAAAGACTGCACTTAGCTAACAGCTCCACACTTCAGGATGTGCTGAAGCACCCATGCCGAGGCCATGTACTCTCCAGGCTGCTCCTGCCCAGAGGGAACTCTTCTTATGAGCATTCTACTCTCCAGCTCCTTTTCAGCCTAGCTGAGCCTATCTCAGAGCTGCACTAGTCTGAGAATCTTCCTGTCCATTCCTCCTGTTTCCTTCCTTCTCTGTTCTCACAGGCATCAGGTCTGCATTGCAGTCTCTCTGCTATTCCTGCTCTCTCTATGATTCACATTTACCAACCTCAAAAATGATGACACTTTCTCAGTAGTGCAGCCACATTCCACAGGAGGCTAACAAATGGTATTTTAATCAAATACTTTGCTTTGAATATAACTAACAGCTTATATAAACATAGCAAAATACTTCCTACCATGTGAACTTTTGGCGTGTTTTGCCAAGCAAAATGGCTGCAGTTTTCTATTAGTGGAAAAGTTTTTCCTGAATGGAAATGCATAATTTAGGTTTAATAAGACTTTTCAACATAAGCTGTACATACAAATGTGTATTTTCTTCTTTCCTTGTGTTTACAGCATGAGATAAGCTATAGACCAATTTTATGCGACCATTTTATATGCAAATAAGAGGTTATTTTTACGTGTTTTCAGTTTTATAGGAGACAGGCAAGAGAATTTCAAATAAGGCAGTTTTCCACTCTAGTCAGAGAATTGACTTTTATATTTTCTGCTTTCTGTGGACATCTTTATCTCTTGACAGCTGATGACAAAATGTTTAAATACTAAAGGTTTAAGACATCAATACAATTTTATAAACAATTTTATTATTTCAGGTTAAATGACCTCATTTTTGCTTTTTGAGCATGAGTTGAAATGGTCAGTTGACCTCTTCCTCCATTCAGAAGTAAGAAGCATCTTCTGTATGAATAATTTCCCAGGCTCCCCACGTGGAGGCAAATCAGGTCAATGATGTCACCTCCCCCTCTCCTCATAGAATGGGGAAGAGGAGTTAATTTATTGGATGGCATCAGTGGCCACAAAAGGAATTGAGAAGAGGATTCTGACATGAACAGATTACAGATCCCGTAAATGGAGCTTCATTTTTGGCAAGATGGATAGGTTTAGAAGGACCCACAGACCCAACAGAGCTAATACAGACAGCATGCTGTTGATCCAATGATTCTCCAGCAGGAACAAAATCTTCCTTGGCCAATAGTACATTGAAGGAGCCAATGGCCATTAGGCAGAGGCTCAAGTAAGCAGGTGGACAAAACAGAGCATGTCCTACAGTGGACAAAACAGAGCATGGAAGAGGAAAAGGAAATAAGTACACAATAGGTAGAGATCTGGGCAGGGAGTTTTAATGGATATGGTATGGCAGAGGGAGCAGAAACATGAGTTCAGCAAGACTTCTGTCCTGATATAACTGAACAGAAGGTAGCACCTAAAATCAAGAGGAAAAGAAGTTCTAAATAGGGCTTGTTTGACAGGATTGACCAAAATCTACTTACTAGAGTCTACTTCCTATATTAAGGGCCATAGCAGAACGACCAGCAATTCTTTTCATGTGCTCCATACTTAGAGCTCTTCAAATCCCCCCTGAAAAATACCAGGTCTGATGGAGGGAAGGTGGCCGGGAGCACTGCTGGAATTCACATCTGTGGAATTCTAGGAGCTGCTATAACAGGAAGCCAGACAGAATGGATAGAGGGAAGGGCTGTGAGGGATTGGAAGAGAATCGGTCCAAATGAAACTCGGTATTATCATCTGAAAATAGAAAATAATGTCAACTTCTAGAATTGTGGAAATGATCGAAAGCCAGGTGGTTAGTTCACAGTTAGAACTCTATGGATGTGAGTGAACCAGCCCTTTCAGCTACCCTTAGAATCATACAATGACCAAGGAAGGACGTTCTCTTAACTTGGGAGTTTTTAACAGGTTATGAACAGTGTGGCAATTATAGCTAACATACATTGAGTACTTATTATGAGCCAATCACTACCTTGGTTCTTTACAACTATTATCCCATTTAATCCTCTCAACCTTATGAGATGAGAATCAGTATCAACCCCATCTTACAAATATATGAAAACCAAAGAACAGAGGAGAAGTGACTTGTCCAAGGTCACACATTAGTAAAGTGGCAGTAGCAGGATTTGAACAGAGACTCAGGAGGCACCACTAATAACTGAATTACACATAGGATCATACTTCTACTATGATGGGGAGGTGGGGATAGAGAAAACAATGTAAAAGCAAGAATTGGTCCATTTAGTAACTACTTAGAATACCAGTGGTAGACCACAATGAGATATGTAGAAAAGGTAGTCAAACTGTGGCAGCATATTTTTAATGTAATTTTTCCAGTGTTCATTCCCCTGTGTTCCTGGCATGGAGATATGTTACCACAGCCATGCCAGGAGCAGGGTTTATGGCCAGAGCCTTTATTACCAGCATGAGCAATGGTGCTGTAATGACCAGCATCAGGAAGATTTAATATGGTTTGCAAAGGCATCGACTCAAAAAAGTTTTCAAAATGGGGTAATGGACATTGGGGAGGGTACGTGCTATGGTTAGTGCTGTGAAGTGTGTAAACCTGGCGATTCACGGACATGTACCCCTGGGGATAAAAATACTTTATATGTTTATAAAAAATTAAAAAATTATTTTTAAAAAAAGCTTTCAGTGATAATTCACCAAAAATAAAATAAAAGTAGAAGAATGTTTTAAATAGCAGCCTGACATCTATGATATATCTGCAGTGTATTTAATGTTTTGACGCATTTTTTACTTTTACTTAAGCACTGCATGCTCATTTTAGATGACTTAGAATAACATAATTTAAAAATCACCTGAGATATTACCACCAGAGATGATCATTATAAATATTTTATTGTTAAGCCTTCCAGAATTCTGTCCTGGTCATTTAACAGTTAGTAAAAATAAAAATATATTTGTCACACTATATATCTTGTATAACTGCCACACTCATTTAGCTCTATTATGAAAACCTTCCCGAGTCCTATATGAAATTACATTTTTATGACTACATATTTTTATTTTGCTTTATGGGTGCCCATAATTTATTCTGTCAATGCCCCATTATTGGGTATTTACATTATTTCCAATTCTTCTTACTTATAAGACTGCTTCTTACACTTAGCAAAATAACATTTAATCTATTATGTAGAAGTATTACATAGAAGTATTTAATCTATTGTGTAGAAGTAACATTTCATCTATTATGTAGAAGTATTGTTGTCCAGTCTCTAGTTTTCCTTTTACCTTTATAGTAGTTTGCATTCAAAAGTGTTTTTTAAATTTTTGTGAAGAAGTGTATGAAAATTTCAACTGTGAATTTTGCCTTTAGTGCTACTCTCAGATGAATAACCCTCCTACCCTGTGATATGTGTGCATTCATGGGTGTTTTACTCCAAGGCTTTTATGGCTTCATTGTTTTTCATTTAATATGTTCTTGAAAGAATAGATACCAATATAATCCTGGAAAATCGCATATCAAGAACTTCCAGATAGTTTGCTTTGTAAAAGAATAGAGATGACTCTGCTTCACAGGAGAAAGGGGCCCTTGTATTTTACAAAAACTCGAAGTAGAAGACATTGGAGAAGTAAAGTAAAGGACTTGAGTACATTTCTATAAGAGCTGGTGAGACTGTGCTATAAAGACAAGGAAATACTATCTTCAGTGTAGATATCCAGAGCAGGCTACCTGTGATTAGGAAGCGCAACCATTCCCTGCTCCATTTGTAAGGACTCTTTTCTGAAGATGCTACACCATCCCACCGGTTTACTATAATTCCAAATGACTGCCTCTATGACTTCATCTATTTCTTAGGAGAACGTGAGAGATATTTTTACATCAGAGTACACTGGTCAGAAAGAGAGAATACATACCACGGCTGCTACTCCTAATAACAGTAGTACATTTCCACAGTAATCTGACTACAGAGAATTTTTATAGCAGCAGCTAAAAAGTTTGACATGTAACAGGCAAATTGCAAACCCTGACAAGATTCAACATGCCTTTTTCTTTCCCTGATTTTATTTCTAAATACTTTTTAGGATCCTACAATGCCTCTATGATTAAACTTTAATAACCTTAAAAATCTATTCATTATTCCATGGCCACCTTTAATACATCAGCCAGTGATATCACTAACTTCCCAGCTTAAGAGGCTTTTCCCCTTGGAAGAATCTGTTCATTACAATAGTTAACAACTACTCAGTTAGCAAAGAGCCCTAAGACAAGGCATGGGACAAGTTAATGGTGTAACAAATCAGTCGTTAAGCTAAATGGTCAGTTTGCACAGTAGAGTATTATTGCTTTATTGAATCCAACTTAAAGATTTACAGAAGTTACACTTTATTCCAGGTACAAGATGCCCAAATGAAATACAGAGGGGTGCAGTTTTGATTTACGCTGCTTTCATTAAGAACCCAATTGCATGGCAAAATCAGTTAGTATATATCTCGTTCCATGTGACAGCCAATTTTCCACTGAGATTGGAAACTCCTGGAGCCTTTTAATCCTTGTCCCTACTCTGGGAGTACGGGAGTGGGAGTTACAGCATGTTTTTAAATTGTTTAAAGTAAAGCATCAATGGTAACAAAGGCTGATCCCTGACTCCTAAGCAATGGAACATCTCTGGATAGGTGGGGCATGGCCTGAACTCTAGGTCTACTTCAATGATGAAATCTGTCTGGGACATACTCTTTGGCCCAGCATACTAGGGTGTGTTTTTTTTTCCCCAGTGAATTTCTTTTCAGAGAAAATACATAGTGTTAAAAACATAGCTACATTAAATAAACTGTGACACAGTCAACTTGAGCACCTAAAGGCTCAAAGCTGATGGCATCATCATTCATTTAACAAATATGTTTTGTATCCCTAATACATGCCAAGTACTTGCAAAGATCTAGGGATCTAGTAGGTACTAATTCTCATGGGGTTTATATTCTTGTGGAGAAGGCAGCCTTCAAAAACAAATAATTTTACATTAATACATTATCATATTACATTAACAGGATACATTAAGTACATAAAACATTACACAAAACAGAATAAAAAACATTAAAGACAAACGTTAAACAGAATAATTTTGCAAGTAATGAGTGTTATAAAGAAAAAATATGTCCAGGAAGAGTGTTGAATGGAATTCAACTGTTCATGTAAGGGGTGGAAATTATGTTATTTGGAGGACTGCAGACAAGCAGTCAATCGGGGGTCCGTAAGTAAAAAGAAAGATAAGTAAGTATTTCACTGAACACTTATAAAGCACCCTTCTACATGCTTTCAAAGGCCTGTCTGCTGCTTTTAGTTTCTCTGAGCAAACCTTTCCCTTCATAATAGAAGAGCTACAGCGAAAGATTAAAGCTTAGAGTTTAGGGATAGTGCATGCTCAAGATTCCTGCTCAGTGCCCGGCACTACATACATAATGCTTTTTATAGCACTAACAACAATGATGAGAAAGGTCAAATAGCGAGGTTTTGGAATAATTGCTTGGTTCAGATCCATAAAAAGCTATTAAATCAGTCCTCTAGAGAATAATATGTTTTGTTATTCTATAAGGGCATAAGTGTAAAAGTTCTCCAGCTTACAGACTAATTGTGGGCCTCAGCTTACTATCACTTAATAAATTTATGTTAGAGTTGCAAACCACAAACTCATTTTTAATGTCTTTAGTGGGAATAAAATACCACAAAATAAACTGTTAGATTTTGTCTGTGTATGTCATAACATCTGAAAATCTTCACTTTCCAGACTGAGTACTTATGAGCCAGCAACAAAAAAGAAGAGAATTTTTAGAAAGCCTGTGTTTGAAAGTATAAATATCATTTGAAATATTTTAAAAATGAATTCTTTTGGTAAGAGTTATTTCATTTTCATATTGTGGTTGGCAAGGTACACCCTTGCTTTGACAACGAAAAGACTATTTATGAAAAACTAATGACATCATGTGTAGCTCACATCATATGGTATATTTGCATAAATGTAAATGACATAGTTTTAGGATTCTTTGTTTCTTGCTCCACTGGTACTCTTCCCAAATACAGCTTGACAATGTTCCTATACTAATTAATCCATTTATTAAAACAACCATAACAAAGTAAAACCTGTTGTCCTTTCCTCATGGAACTCACTGAAAATTAAATGAGAATTCCCTGTCATGGTTCTTAGTTCTCCCGGCCTTAAAAGAGGAGGCAAGGTGTATCAGTTGGGGACCCAGCAGGAAACAAGTGGCATTGTCTCAAAGGTAACTCAATAGAGTGTAAGGAATGGGACATCTTACAAAGGTGGGAGCAGGTTAAGGGAGACCAAGGGAGTGGTGCAGCAACCCGGAGCTGGCAACAGCAAGAACAGTTTCCACTATGCTTATACAATGGCAAGGGGAATGTGTTAGTTTCCTATTGCTGCTGAAAAAATTTACCACACTTAGTGGCTTAAAACAACAGAAATTTTTTTCTTATAGCTCTGGAGATCAGAAGTCCAAAATCAATCTTACTGAGCTAAAATCAAGATGGTGGCTGGCAGAGCTACTCTCCTTCTCCCTCATGGGGCAGTATGGAAGAATCTATTTTCCTGTCTTTTTCAGCATCTTCTTTAATTTTATTTTTTCAGCGTTCCAAGATTCATTGTTTATGCACCACACCCAGGGCTCCATGCAATACATGCCCTTCTTAATACCCACCACCAGGCTCACGCATCTCCCCACCCCCCTTCCAAAACCCTCAGTTTGTTTCTCAGAGTCCACAGTCTCTCATGCTTCATATCCCGCTCTGATTTCCCCCAAATCACTTTTCGTTTCCTTCTAATGTCCTCCATGTTATTCCTTATACTCCACAAGTAAGTGAAACCATATGATAATTGACTTTCATTCCTTGCATTTAGGCTTGTGGTCCCTTCATCTTTCAAGCTAACAGTGTAGCATTAACTCCTTCTGACTTTGCGTCTAGCGCATGTTTTTTCCCCTCATCTGTATATAGTCAAATCTCCCTGTATTCTCTTCTTTTAAGAATATTTTTAACTAGGACACCAGGTTGGCTCAGTTGGTTAAGCATCAAATTCCTGATTTCGACTGAAGTCATGGTCTCTGGGTCATGAAACTGAGCCCTGTATCAGGCTCTGTGTTCAGCGGGGGAGTCTGCTTGAGAGTCTCTCTCTCTCTCCTTCTGCCACTTCCTCCCTCTTTGCCCTTCCCCAGCTTGCATACATGAAAACTCACTCTCTCTCTCTCTCTCTCTCAAATAAATAGCTAAATAAAATCTTTTGGTTGTGGGGAGTGCCTAGATGGTTCAGTCGCTTAAGTGTCTGACTCTTGGTTTCTGTTCAGGTCATGATCTCATGGGTCATGAAACTGAGCTCTGTGCTCAGCAGAAACTTTGCTTGGGATTCTTTCTTTCCCTCTGCCCTTCCCCCCTTCAATGCCTGCCGGTGCTCTCTCTTCTCTTTCAAATAAATAAATAAAATATTTTCTTTAAAAAAGAAAACTATATTTTCTATAGGGCCCCCTTGGGTAACCTAGGATAATCTCTCTATCTCAAGATCCTTAATTTAATCACATCTGCAAAGACCCTTTTGTATATGCGGTAATATTGATGAGTTCCAGAGATTAGGATCTGGATATCACTGGGGACCACTACTCACCCTGCTGGAGGGTGAAGGGTCTGGAACTGGAACTGGAATCCAGGGAGATCTATAGCAATAGGGAAAAACCATCTGACAGAATATGTGGTTTATAAACACTTACCACATATGTTAGTAGAACATGGCCACTACCAAGAGATGACCAAACAAGAAGAGACTCTGGGAAATAAGTACCCCAACCTCTCTCTTATCCCACCCTCCAATTTCTGCCTATGACTCCCACAGTCCAACCTCAAATGGAATCCAGAGGATGAGGAAGGTCAGACCACCCATCCATAAAGGTCAGCCTGCTACCACACAGGATGCCACAGAAAACTGACCAGTGGTTTCAAGAATCAAATGAAGATTATCCAGCAAATGCACTGGAAGGCAACTGACAACAGTTCTGGAGCCATGTGTAAGAATGAACACTTCCACAAGAGACTGGGAGGATATGGATCAGATTACCACTGCTTAAAAAAAAACAACCACCAAGCAGCCTGAATGCAGAGAAGTAGGTTCATTTCAGCACCCACCATAAGGGCCGACACCCGAGACTGGGAAATCATTCTAGAGTTAATTCACTGTGCATTCATGGAACCCAACCAGGCTTTAATTCTGCAAGACTCATTCCAAGATTTTGGAACTTTAACCAGGTTTTTCAACTGGAGATTTACAGTTTACAAACGCAAATAAAGAATGTATTTGTTAAAACCACTAATTCAAAGGGATACATGCACCCCTATGTTTACAGCAGCATTATTTATAATGCTGGAAACTTGGAAGCAGCCCAAGTGTCCATCAGTGGATGGATGGATTAAAAAAAGGATACTTTTAATATCATTTTAAGTATAATTACATGTATATATATGTGTGTGTATGTGTGTATGTATATGCACACAATACACACCCATACATATAATGGAAGTATATATATATATAATGGAATACTATTTAGCCATAAAATAGAATGAAATCTTGTCATTTGCAATGACATGGATGGAGCTAGAGAGTATTATGCTAACTAAATCAGTCAGAGAAAGAGAAATACCATGTGATTTTACTCACATGTGGAATTTAAGAAAAAAACAGAGAAAAGAGAGAGAGAGAGAAAGAAACCAAGAAACAGACTCTTAACTATAAAAAACAAACTGATGATTACCAGAGGGGAGGTGGCAGGGAGATGCGGGAAACAGGCAATAGAGATTAAGAAGTGTGCACTTGTTGTGATGAGCGTAGGGTGATGTATGCAAGTGTTGAGTCACTATATTGTATACCTGAAACTAATATAGCACTGTATGTGAATTATACTGGAGTTAAGATTTAAAAACTTAATTAAAAAAAGAAACAAAAAGATGTATTTGTTTTATTTGTTTTAATTGGGTGGGAAGAATCTAACGCATCTTATCTTGGTTTGTATTAATGGTATCATAAAAGTCAACATCGTGTTTGGAGCCTCCTCTTTTTCTCTAGAGATACTTAAGCTGTAATTGAGGCAGATGGGATTAAGGAAGGCAAAACTTGGTTCGATTTGACATCCCACTGCCTTTATGGCCAGGAATCAACTTGCTTATGTCAGAGACCAAATTAGTGTCACTTCTAGGCCAAAGTCTCTGCAGGGAATTCAGTCCATGCTTCCAAAACTCTGAAACTCGGGATGTTTGGCCTTGGTGGTTTGTATTTCACTGGTCATGATATTAAGATCCAAAGAGTGCCAACCCCTTGAGCAAAGCCTAAGAACAAAAACTTTGTGATAAATGGGTACCTAACAAATGAATTAAATATTAGCATTTGGAAGAAAAATCATTGCAGTTTGTTGTGAATAGTAGGAATTCTAAAGACTACTTTACTTCACTCCCACTTTAGAAGTTATTAAAAATTATTTTTTAATAAAAGAATAGATAAATGTAAGTTAAAACTCCGCCAAAACAAAATGGTTGTAATATAAACGATTTGGTCTGTAGGTCCAAAATACTTGTTATTTAATCAGTATAGTCCCAAATGACTGTGGTTTTTATACCTTCCAAACTGATCATAGTGTAACTCTTAAAAAAAAAAAAGATTTTATTTATTTTGAGAGAGTGAGAGAGAGAGAGAGAAACAGTGTGAGCTGGGCAAGGGGCAGAGGGAGAGGAAAAGGAAGAGGGAAAAAATCCCAAGAAGACTCCACAACAAGTGTGAAGCCCCACCTTATAACCCTGAGATTATAACCTGAGTGGAAATCAAGAGTCGTTCACTTAACCCACTGAGCCACTCAGTCACCCCATAGTTAAACTCTTACACAGAGAATTATAACCAGAAAGCATAGATGAAGTACAATGCTGGTAACATTGCCAGAACCCCAAAACCATGGACAGGGACTGGACACTCAACTGGCCACAGAGTGAGACTCCCCTCTTCTCTCACCTTCTTCTAGCACTCTTGGTAGTCCTGTATGCCACCCTCTTGCTTGGAGAGGGGCCTGGAAAGTGGTTGCCAGTGGTGCGATATCTTGGAGTAGAGGAAGAACAAGTGAAAGATTCAATAATAGAAATGAGGAAGCTGAGGGTTAAAAGAGATGAAACCACAGATTTTTCAGAAGAAGGAAGAAGATGTATTTGGGGAACCTAAAGACTTAACAAAGGCAGATGCATCTATCATATTTATAAAAGGAAAAGGGACCAGCATTGTGAAGTTCCTTATAGACTTGATACATAGGGTACGGAACTTTTGTTGTAAATGAGATGTTTCATTTCATTAGCCTCGGATCACCAATTTTTTATCCAGAATATCACAATTCTTCATCTAAACACTGTAGGGCCATTTCAGAAACAGGCAACTTAGAGTCCCCTTCGTTCCTCTTTGAGAGTCCATGGGTGGTTGACCCTGTGATCTACTCACATATCTAAATTCAAAGATTTGAATGGCAATGTATTCCAAGATGCTACTTTGATCAAACAGTTACAATTAATGAAAAAGAATAGGTTAGATGAAGAAACTATTATATCTAGTAATATATGTAACATATATAGTAACATATTTACATATGTTTCTTGCTGGTTTTTAGCTACTAGCTATTGGACTTTATCAATTCCCATAATCTAGAAATCAAAAGAGATTTATACAGCAAATAGAAATGTATACATCAAACCAGTGTGATGCTAATGGGAATTCATTCTTCATAAAATTTCGAATCAGATTGATAAAGCTTCAACCAGAAGTTTTCCCAAAATACAGGCACAGAAGAAATCAATGGAATCTGATGAGCAAATGGTCCTTTGTTCAACAATTCAGACTTTACTTAACTGTTCCAGTATTTTTCAGTTTGGAGGGAATTAACACAGAGAAGCAATATCACCATAGAAGGCAACTGCAACAGATGTGTGGACTGAGCAATCAGAGTCAATGGTCATAATGATGCTGAAAATGTACCACGTTCACTTCTGCAAAGTCACAAATTTGCTTTTCTACAACCACTGGAATCGGTGTGTGTGTGATGTGTGTAAACAGTTGGCTCATCAGAATCATTATTGTACCACTTGAAGCACACCTTTAGAATACTAAATATAGCACCTGTGTCTCTTCTTATTCACAGTTTCTAATATTTCCCTCCCAAAATGCAGTATATATTTGCCCAACATGATGGTAGATTTCATGCCTCAAACTGTAACAAAGAAAACAATCTGTGTCTTCCCAAATCGTTCCAAATCCACATTGAGGACACAGATAAGCCTGTTGTTGTTGTTTTACAAAATAGTATTCTAAAGACACAAGTAATGCTTTTTTAGCATCTTAAAAAAATGCTACTTTCTTTTCTTGCTCTTTAACATGCACATTGAGAAATTCTCCCAAGGGATCAAGAAATTTGGGGACCTTCCAGTGACAAAATTATGAAGCATGAAAATTTCTGCTGACTTTGCTACATAAACCTCACCTCTATTTTTTAACAAAAACTAAATAGTGCCACACACACATACACACACACACAGTGAACAAACTTTGGGTTAAAGGGGAAACATTGACTTAAGTAAGAATAGTTTATAAATGACCAATAATTAAATAAACATTGGTTAATGAACTATTTTTAAGTTCCAGAAAGTACTTATATTTTCCTAAATTCTTATATACATAAATTATATTTTATAGCACTTATTATAGAAACTAAATCAATAGGTAATTTCACTGAAAAAAAATCTCAGGGACATACTTCCAAATCAAAAGCTGCCCTTTCCCTCTCCAAACATCTCCCAAGTAGGACACACGGGGCTCAGACAGACAGGAACAAGTGTCTCACATGGAGTAATCTTGAAAACTTCTGGTCCAAGATAAAAATCAGAATCCACATCTTTAATTCTAGCCCCTCTATAAATTATCCCACTTACATATCTAGAGAAATATAATTAGCAATTATCACTGGAAATTAGGTAAGAGTACTACCCACATTCTAGAAAATTTTAAGGACTTTCCATAAGGGAGGGATGGGTAGCTGGGTGATCGACATTGGGGAGGGAATGTGCTATGGTAAGTACTACGAATTGTGTAAGACTGATGAATCACAGACCTGTACCCCTGAAACAATACATTATACATTATTTCAAAAAAAGAAATAATGAAGATTAAACAAGATTGAGGTAAAGACCTACCAAACTACAACCAATGAAAGAGGCTGTCTAAGGAGTACTTGAACTTCCAGTGTAACTTAATAAGCACCCCTCCCCACTCCTCAACTCAAAACAGCAGAGAAAGAGGGTTATCAGCTCCTAGAAGGGATTAATAACTTAATCAGTCACACCAACATTCAGAAAATGGCCAGATTCCGGAATTCACACAGATCCTGCTGAACATCCCTGACTTCCATGTGGTATGAGCAAAATAGTGAGTTGAGCAAGCAGGGGACATTACTATTTCTTAATATGGGTGTTTTTGCCTATTGGAGAAGGCAGTTACCCACAAGAGAGTGAGGAAGGGCCCTCAACTGATAAGAGATACACGGAGAAATTTTGCCTTTGTGCTTTACCTTCATAGGCCATTTGATTTTTCTGCCTAAATACCAACAGATTTCTTATTTATCCTTAAAACTCAAAAATGTCAACAACATTTATCTAAATGTAGGTTAGGTTTCATCATTCTGCTTTATATTTGAATATTCATCATTGTTTTTAATTTCTTTGACAATTTCTTTCTCATATTTCCTGTTTTCCTCATACAAATTTTATTATATGCATAGTTGATATATGCATGTCTCTTTTCTTGAATTTCCATGTACTGATTCATGAATTTTGTAGAAATTTTTGAGTATAACTTTTTTTAAAAGATTTTATTTATTTATTTGACAGACAGAGACCACAAGTAGGCAAGAGAGCAAGGCAGGCAGGGAGAGAGAGGAGGAAGCAGGCTCTCCACGGAGCAGAGAGACCGATGTGGGGCTCGATCCCAGGACTCTCGGATTATGACCTGAGCCAAAAGCAGAGGCTTTAACCCGCTGAGCCACCCAGGTGCCCTAGAAATTTTTGAGTATAACTTTTAATAAAGCAATTTGCTTTTCACTGGATGGTATCTACAATTCACTGTTGCCCTTTTAATTAGACAAACACACTAAGAAGACTTTCTTGGTCTTACATTGTTCCCTTGTTATGTCATCAGCTATAGTTTTAGGAGAACAATGTCTTCTTAATGTCACTAAGAAAATAAAGTATGATAAATGTTTATTCTCATTTCTTTATTTATAAATGATCATTTATCCAAATTTTATTAGACCCCTGTGTTTTTAAGTTATAAAATCCACATTTGCCTCTTGGTTTTCCTCCATTTGATCATCCGTACCAGCGAGAGTTCATGTAACAGAAAATGGGAAATGAGATTTACTAACTTCTACTTCCCAAAATTAGATTTATTAGTCTGCTCTTTTTTAATTAAATAAAAATGAAGATAAATGAACAAAATATTTACTTCAAAAATTTAGAAAAGGAACTTAAGAAAGCTAAAATGATGTCATTAATAAAGATTAAAAGCTGATTAAAAAAGATTAAATTAGAAAATAAGAATTCAGTAAAGTCAATTATTCAAAGAGCTGTTACTTTGAAACAATACAATAGATAAAATCTTGGTAAGGCTAGTTGAGCAAAAGTGAGAAAACAGAAATATAATCAGAATTATATTATTTTTGAAATAAAATCATTTAAATGTTATCTCAGTATCTTTGAAAATAAAAAATTTTCTAAGAAAATATAAAACACCAAAACTAACTAATCAAACAGACAGTAGTTTGGAACAGTCCAGTATTCACAGAAGGCATTTTAAAAGTTACCAAAGGAAAAAAAAAGTTACCAAAGGATTACCACCTTCCCCACTTCTGTTCATCTAACCTGGATATAATCATGGTTTAAAAAATATGATCATTCCTATAAGTATTACTGTCCTGAAGCACCAAAAAATAATAATAATAATAATTTTAATTTTTTAAACTAGCTAACCTGCTATCAAAACCAACAAAACAACCATAAAACAGAACTACAGAGAAACCTTATTTGTGAATATATGTTAAATGTTGTAAATACATATTAACTAAATAAAATATTGCCATTTGAATCCAGCAGCAAGTTTGGTGTATTGATTGATAAATAACTAGTTTTATTGTTGGTATTAAAGGTATACATTCTCCTTGAAGAATGGCAGGAAAAGCAAAAATCCTTCTAATTTCCACTACGAAGATATAACCACTACTAACATTTGGATAGACATGGTTCTATTTTCTTTCTAAAGAGGCACACACACATACATAGAGCTCAATACAAATAACTTTGTGTGAATAAATCATAATATATGTACATAATATATGTAATCTGAGAGTTTCATTCAACAATATGTCATGGACATTCATCCGTGTCAATAATATAGATCGATACCATTTGTAATGGTCACCTATTATTCAATTGTACTTATGTACCATAATTTACTTAACCAGTTTAATGGGTGTTTGGGCTGTTTCCAATTTGGTGCTATTATGAATAGCTCTGTACTATTACTCCTTGGGCATAAATCTCTTCCCATTTTGTGATGACTTTTTGTGTGTGTGTGTGATGTCTTCTAAAAGTAGGTTTGCTGGATCATATAGCACATACATTTATATTTTCTATTACCAGATTGCCTTCCAGAAAACTTCCACTATTCATAGTTCTATTGACTATGCTTGAGAGAGCAACTGCCTCACACCTTCAACAGCACAAGGTATTGTAATCATTTAATAATAGATAATGATTTGATAAAAGGAAAGGCCAGTTGTCCAATAGTTTATTCACCATTTTGGGCAAATAGTTTTTCAGCAAGTAAGATATTAAATGTCTATAGATGCCAGAAGCTAAGACAGGCCTAGGCACTGAGAACTTATTAATTGACAAGAGAAATGTGGGCACTGGCTTTAAAAAACATTTTTTTTCTTTTTTCTTTTCTTTTCTTTTTTAAAGATTTTATTTATTTATCAGAGAGAGAGAGCACGCACGAGAGGGAGCACAGGCAGACAGAGTGGCAGGCAGAGTCAGAGGGAGAAGCAGGCTCCCTGCTGAGCAAGGAGCCCGACGTGGGACTCAATCCCAGGATGCTGGGATCATGACCTGAGCCGAAGGCAGCTGCTTAACCAACTGAGCCACCCAGGCATCCCTAAAAAACATTTTTTGAGAGAAGTGAAGACATTAAATTAACAAATAAATAAATGAAGAAAATAATTACATGGAGATTATTGGACTATAGGAAATAAAGATATTTTGAGAATACAGGGGAAGGACATGATTTGGTGCAGAGAGTTAGAAATTGCATCTCTAAAGAAGCGATATTTAACCTGAGATAAGAAATATGAAGTAACATAGTTCTAGGAAGAAGGAAGACAAAGGCAAAGATTCCAAAGCAGGAAAGACATTATGTGTTCAGGGAAAGAAGGGAGGCCAGTATAGCTAGCGTGCAGCAAAATGAAAAGAGGGAGGCACCAGACTATGCACAGCTTTGACAACTATAATAAAGATGGTTAATTATCTTCTAAAATCTGTGGGAAGACACTGAAGCAATTTAAATTTGATACAATTAGAACCACCCTGTAAAAAATCCCACTGTCAACTCTGTGAAGATGACTTGGGTAAATCTTGGCTTAGAAAACTGAGTCGGTAGTGATGCCACTTACTGAAATGGGGAAGTATAGGTGAAAACAGGTTTTAGGGTAGATGAATACCAAGTATTCCAGTTTTGTACATGTTAAGGTAGAGATTCCTATGACATATCTAAGTGGAGATGCAACATTAGCAGCTGGATGTAAGTCTGGGGCTAAAAGAATTGTTATATATTTGGCAGTCCCCAGCATATGCATGATACTTAAATCACGCAATTGGATACACCCATCTAGGGAATGAATATACATCAAGAAGAGATTTAAGAAATGTTCTTAAATTAAAAAAAAAAAAAAAGGCACACCAGAATGTAGATCTATAGTGAAAGATAAAAGACCAACTAATTACTTAAAAAAAAAAATCAACAAAAAAATGTAAAGTGTGTTAACCAGCATCATAAGGGATCGGTATTCATTAATGAGGAAATAATCCAGTGCCATTTTCCACACTAAAAAAAGAATGGGTTGTTTGTCTTTTACATTTTACTGCTTCAAACTTCAGAGGAATTGCTACTGAGTCCCTCAAGGTTGCTGTGGACAAAGGAGAAAATGAGGAGGCTGCCTCAGCCCTATGAGGTAGGCTGTGTACTCTTCATAGGGAGGCCAAAGTAGAGACAGAGGGGAGGTGGGATTGTGCTAGGAATGTGCCAGTGATGACAAACTGCCCTCCCATTTTCTTCTACCCCAAGAGAACTGCGCAACATTCCACCTAGCCATGACCCCCAGTACCAGGGTTGTAAGAAGGAATCCCTGCTTCCCACTGTGGAACTGGGAACATTTCTTCCTTGGGAAGAAGATAAAGCACTAGGCATCACAGCACAGCATCATAAGATTCTGATAGAGAACACTAGCCACAGGTAACAACAGTCTTCTCTGACATGTTGAGAAAGTTACCATTATTACTATTATTATTATTATTCCTCATTGGCATATAATTCAGAAAGGAGAGCTCTGAGGTGATTCCTGATAAGAATCATTAGTCTGTATTACAAAAGGATGTAACTAGAGAGGGTGGCACCTGTACAGGCAACTTTAGACATTGTAATACAGCGAATTACAACATTCCAGCCAAAACAACATTTAGATAATGATCAATTCCTATTATACCAGGTCAAATACAAGCCCCAAGAATGGAAGATAAATTTATCTTTCAGTGGCCTGTGTAAATCCCTTGGTTGAGAGAGGGGGAGGGGGTGAAATATCACTAAAAAAATCAATATCTTTATTGATTAATCAGGCTACTGTGATTTATTGGGCACTCATTCATTTGTTTGTTACCGTCATTTCATGCATTGCCTCTGGCTGTGATAAATGGTCTGGACTCTTCTTTGGGAAAGAGCAAAGCTTTTTAGCAGTTGTTCTTGCAGTGTGGGCCTTCCAG
Source organism: Mellivora capensis (assembly GCA_004024625.1). Lineage (NCBI taxonomy): Eukaryota > Metazoa > Chordata > Mammalia > Carnivora > Mustelidae > Mellivora > Mellivora capensis. The sequence goes on along the minus strand of PISX010014170.1, from coordinate 21,333 downwards.
ATACTTACATATTTACTTCCATAGCAAATTGAAAGCTTACAGATTGCATTTATGCATGGCCTTGAAAACATCGGAAAATTTTCTCAATGTAAGGAACCCAAACAGCAGTGCACACAGACATCAACTCTGGATTCTTCCAAAATGGAAACAGAAAACTGACACAGAAGTATCTAAGTATTATTCCTCATTGGCATATAATTGGAAAAGGAGAGCTCTAAAACATATGATACTTGCTGACATGGTTAGGACTTACTATCTCAGAATAGGCCTGGCATCTTCTGTATTATTTACTGGGTATGTGTTTCCATTAGAATGTCAATAGCCTACCTTCTGCAGGTACTTTGTTTTACAAATATTATGTAACCTGACTGTTGTCTCCCAGGGCCCTTTTAACTACATTCAGTGGACATAATCCTCCTTTACCTCTGGGAAAAAAACTGTCTGTTGCAAGGCACCATTGTTCATTCTTGGGGAATAGGTATACTCTGGTTACTTTAAAACACAGTAAATAAGAATGTACCATCCAAGGCATCAAAACACCAGACTTGACTTAGTATTATATCTTCACTTGACTTAGTATTACTACTACATCTTGTTCCCTTCCTGCAAGGGAAAGGAACATGGTACTTCTCCTCAATTTCATCCAGCAAACTTCTGCCCCTACTTGACTTCCAGCTACTATTTCATTCTTGGCCAGAGATGAAGGAAAGAGTATGAAAATGGGCCAAGTTTTCCCTGACTAGGTGGCTTCCCATGCTTTGGGCCCACCAGATGGTAAAAGCTACATCTCCAAGTGGTACCTGGCAGACCAATAAAGGTGACTTTTTCTTTCCAAGGATATGCTTTCACTGGATCTTCAGAGGTTCCCCGCTAGATTGTGCTGGCCTACAGTTGTACCACCCCAGGCCAAATAAGTACCTATTCCAAGAGGCCACTTGGGCTCCTTTCTCAGCTCTTGCTATGTTCCCGAATGCTTTCTATTGATATTCCCCTGCCCCTCCAGATGGCTGTACTGGATAAGTCTCAAGATGACCCCATGCCTGCTCTCTCCCACGTAGCTCATATCTAGACTACAGAAAACAGTCAGGTCTCCCTTCCCTCGCAAATGCTAGGAGTGCTGATCAATCTTAACACAATATCAGAGTGACCAACCAATCCTAGTTTGCCCATGACTACCCCAGTTCTATTACCAAAAGAGCCATGAATCAGGAAACTCCACAGTTGTAGGCAAACTAAGACCCTCTAACTGCAGAGCTTTTCTTGGCTCTACCTTCCAATTGCCTCCTACAGTCAGACCCACCCAACTCTACAATCTTACTTGAGCTTTCTTGGTCCTAAGCCTACCATTAGTCCTTCGCATCTCCTAACCACAAAGTATGGCATTCAAAGCTCAAAAGGATCTTCTTTTTTTTTTTTTTAAGATTTTATTTATTTACTTGACAGAGAAAGAGAGATCATATATACACAGTGAGGCAGGCAGAGGGAGAGGGGGGAAGCAGGCTTCCCATTGAGCAGAGAGCCCGATGCAGAACTCAATCCCAGGACCCTGAGACCATGACCTGAGCCAAAGGCAGAGGCTCAACCCACTGAGCCACCCAGGCGCCCCTCAAAGGGGATCTTCTTAAAGACCCTTTCATTTGGCTGAGAATATAAGGTAGCATCCCTTTCCACTAAGCTTTCACACACCTTCAGAGAGAGGCCAGCATGAGCCCAGAGCCTTCTCAATTTATAAAGTTACCCTAGGAGATGTACTGGTGTATTGAAATCATCTTTCTGGGAATTTGTTCCCAATTAAGTTCAATTAAGTGGAAAGCTTACATCTTGTTTAATTTGTGACACAGATTCACTCATTCAAATTCAGGAAGACATAAGCAACATACACCTCTGGGTTTCTCTCTCAATTCCTTCCTAATAAAGTCTCCTGTTATCAAAAAGTTGTACTTTCAAGGTACCTGGGTGGCTCGGTCAGTTAAGTGTCTGACTCTTGGTTTTGGCTCAGGTCATGATCTCAGGATCATGGGATCAAGTTCTGCGTCCAGCTCCTGCTTAGCATGGAGTGTGCCTAGGATTCTTTCCCTCTTCCCTTCCCTCGCTCTGTCCCTTCCCTCCCCTCCACTCCTGTGCATGTTCTCTCTCTCACTAACTCTCTTTCTCTCTCAAATAATAAATAAAATCGTTTTTGAAAAAGTTATACTTTCTACTTCTCAGCTATCTATTGGTAGATTTGGACAAGCCTTGTGGATTGCATGTGGATGATTAAGCCCCCAACCAACATGCCTCTTCACGTGGCATAAAATGACTCAAAATACCCCATGGAGTCCTCATGGCACCATGCTAACCAGACTGTGGTTACTGACTGGATTTGGTGGTCAAGATGAAATATGGCCCCAGAACATAACAGGGAGAGAGAGACTGCTTATATGGATAACCATTTGGTGCCACCATCTAGATTTTCATTAAAAATTTCTCCTCCATGGAGAAATATCTATATGTTTATATATTTAATACTTATATATTTATATATTCTCCTCCCCACTTCACACTACTCAGCTAGCAGAAGTTTAAAAAAAAAGTGCCTTGTTCAGCCACTCTTTTTCTCATGCACTGTTAAAACAGCTGTACTAACAACTATAGTGACATTTGGGTCTATGGGACTAAATTCTAAGTTCCCTTAAAATTCTACCATCAGTCAAAGGCTGAACTATTTCTTGCAGACATTTTCATTGTAAGACTTCATGCCCTTTGCTACCCAGGACCAAATTCACACAAGAGATTCAATTTGAAATTTCCTCTGTAGCCATTCAAACCCCAAAACTGTAATATTCTCTTGATACCCCTCATGAAATCCTTTGACCTCTCCTTTTCTGGGATCATAGCCAAATTCCCACATTTCATGACTTTGTCCCTAGAACACTACACATCTGTTCCTGCTTTAGAATTTTTTCTAATAGGCTGATTGCTCAAATCCTGCCAATCAGGAACAAGTCTTCCTGATTCTCCCCAAGCTCTGTTCACTTCTGCAGAAAAAACCTTTAAGTTATTTTCCAACTACCTTCTTCAGCATCATTATCATAGGCTCGCACTGACGTCTCCAAGATGATTACACATACCCTCAAGAAGCCACTACTCTTATCTAGGCATACAGCTCTTCCTAGGCAGCACTAACATTAAACAACAAAATATAAGAAATTAAAATACAATTCTTCAGGTTGCAGCCAGATGAAGATAATCTTGATTTCACATATGAATTTATGATGGTTGTAATATGCAAAAGATCTGCTGCCAGAGTTCATATGTATAGAGTGTAATATAATGATTCATTTTCCTCAAACCATCATTAATACAAGCTGATGCCTAAATGACCCCAAACTCCTCCTCTACTTGGCAAGAGAGAGAACAGGAACTTTAAGATGTCTATATGCCATATACCAAATATATGCAGAGATAAGAAAATAAGCTCTGGTAAAAGTCTGTAAGTTAAAGAACAAAGGGTTATAAATCCCTGGTCCCTAGGTGATAGTCCTCATTGATGGCCTCCGAGTAGAAATGCCTCCAGTAAGACAGAAAGAGAGGGTGTGGGTTGCAGCCCTTTGGACCTTCTGCTGTCTTCAGTCTTGTCTCTTATGTTTATTTCCCTAGGGAAAGCTTTCTTGACAATCCACCACCCCTAGACTGTTCCTTACATGTTCCTATATGTTCCTCTAACAACTATACTTGTCTTATTATAGGATCCATCATACCTTGTTACAATTTCTTGTTTAATACTAGTCTGCCTGACTCTAGTCTGACCTTTGAGCATGGAGACCATGTCTACCTTGGTTCCTGCTACAGTCTTTCTGACAAATAGCAAAAGTGCAAAACTATTTGATGAATGACTAAGACAAAGAAACAAAGAAACAAACAATGATTGGCTGATCACCACCACAGATATTCAGGGTGCTTGAATCAATTTTTTGCTTCACTACAATCATCTGATTTTGAGGGTATATAATTAGATAATGTGCCACTGAACTGATACAACCATCCCTCATATGTTGATTCTTTAAACTCATCTACCTATGAGGCAAAGTAGGTATAAAACACTAAGCTAACTATTGTGATAAATAAATTTTAATGCCTATATATAGTTTACAAATAGTTACTTTGCTTTATACTAACTTGAAGTTCTAGTAATTTAAAATTAAAATTGGAAGGGTATAGTTCTTTTTAGACTAAATTTTCCATTTATTTAATCTTTAAAATATACTCCAGAAAGAACCATACATGAAGACTAAGTTCTAACTTAGTACTTCCTTAATAAGAGTTGTTTCATGAACATTTTATTACATCTCTGGAAAATTTCAACTAGTAATACTTTGTCTCCACAAGTTCAGAAAGGCGAAAATTAATATTGGCAGCCCCATTAAAATGGAAAGAGGGAAGCCTTCCACAAAAGCAGAAAATCTTTTTTAGACTGTCCCAGTCCCTGGCTCTGTGCCTCCAAAGCAGCTGGAAACACAGCCCATGTTCACTGCCAGAGTATCTTCACCTACAAACAGGACAAAAATGTTCCCAGAGACTGACCGTGTTTCAAAAGGGGTAAACATACTTCATTTTTTATGAAGTAGCATTTTTTATGCTACTTCTATCTTTCTTTCTTCCCCATCTTTTAGGAGAACTCGGGAAATTTGTCTCTGAGGCATCTGCATGTTTGTTCATTTTAGATCCTGTCTTATACTCAGAGTGACAGGAGAAGCCAGCATTAATTTGAAATGGTCTTATAAAGACATATTTTCTCCCAGTTTTTGGCTTGGAAAGGCAGTACTTTCCTTTAGCGGATGGATTATGTGTTAAGTGACCTACAGCAGATGGGTTTAATAACATCAGCTTCACTTGAAGAATTCTGCACGTGTTGAAAAGTCATCCTAAAGGCATTTGTTTACATGATTCTTTCACATATACTCTAGCCAAAGGCTTAGTTTCCTCAGGATTCTGTGAAGTCAGTGGCTACTGACATTCCTCAGCCAACCAAAAAGTCACCCTGGATTGAAATTTACACTGTTTAAAGACAAAACCATGATATTCTTCTCCTAAGAGAAAGTTGTTACTTACCTTTGTTTCTGGTTTGAATTCTCCTCTCAGGTCTAAGAGTGCTCTCAAAATGTTCTCCCCATGACCCTTCTCGGTCCCCAAGCATATAACTTAAAAAACCATCCAACCTTCATCTGAAGGTACTTCCAATATGGGGTAAGAAAATGCTGAAAGATTTTCATCAGAAACATAGTCTAAGGACAAAAATACTGAGCATTTATGACTTGGAGAACTATCTCTGGCACCCACAAGTACACCCCCATTAGGATGATGGAATTTATTTTTCCTATTAACCATAATAATTACCTATGTTCACAGTTTTCTGAAATTGGTGAAAATATGCTCAGTGGCTATGTCCTGATTTAATAGGAAGATCTTTTCTCAAAGTTCAATTTAACTCCAACTGCATGAAACAATCAGCCTAGAATCAGTGCATGTCTAAACAAAATCATTGGGGCTCATTCTGGTGGGAAATGATATTGTATGTAACATATCATCACGGGTTAGGAGGAGTCTATGCATTGAATGTAATCCATCTGTCTGATACCCTCAAGACTCCCAACAGCAAGTATCAAGATAGACACCTAAAACTCTAGGAAACCCTCATGCCCAACATTCACAGCCTGGCCACAGTTAATGGCCTGAACATCACTAACTGATAATCAAGACAGTCATATTATCCTGGATCCCAGGATACCCAGGCCATTCCTCAAGACCTCTAATCAACATAAGGTTCTTCCCCTACCTTGTCTTCTGCTTAAACTTCCCAGATATACCCCCATCCTCATTCTCTGCAATGATCTTGATTTCCCTGTTAAAGGAAGCAATTTTAGAGAACTCCACAACCTCCTGCCATCACATCTATTCACCCTCCTGCATGAGGGCCCAGATCCTCAGTTCTTGCCCGTTTCTATGCTCTTTCCAGGCCCCTAAATTGGCCAGTTAATCTCTCAGTGACTTAAATGCCAGATCCCATTCTCATCTTTCCAGTATTAGCACTCCAGCAATTCTCCCCTCTTTCTCTTACATCGTCAGCCTATCATTCTCTCGGATTTCTCCCACTAACATACAAAATACTATTATTTTTCCCACAATAAAATAAAGACAATCCCCTCATGATCCCACTTAATTCTCCAGCTACTGACCATTTCTTTCCTCCCATTTACAGCAGAATTCCTCCAATAAGTTGTCAGTCATTGTCTCTAATTCTCCTGTTTGCTTTTAAGCCTTCTGTAATCAGAGCTTTGCTTCCACAACTTCACAAGAACTAACTGTTCTTAGTGCTGTCACCTATGTGTTCTATCATACCATCCAAAGAAAGCTTTGGGGATCATCCTTACCAAAAATTAAGTCATTTGTGTGATCTGAGGAACATTGAAAGAATCCATTGGCCATCTTGATAAATTGAAAGTTACCTCTCTGGAATGTCCCCTTTTCCTAAGGTGTATGTTTTTCTATAAATGCACTTTCCTACACAAACATATTACACAGATTAGCAGATATATAGGTCAGTGAATATTATCCTGAAAAACAGACAAATGACTTCACTCCATTCTATGCCTGTTAATGCAAATATACAATGAAGGGATTGGTGGGGCACATCAATCAGCCTACATGTTGGCATATAATCTTCTTCCTGCCATATGGGGCAGTGGTGAAAAGCACAACATTAATTTATTTGAATAGATTTATGTGATTGTCCCTCTTAGGGAAAAGGGCCAGAAAAAAAATACAACTTTTGTTGAAAAATATTCCCCTCCCCTAACCAGATCTATAATTGACTAAATTGTTAAGCATTCACTTTTAAGGATTAAAACTTGCTGTGCAAGAAGATAATTAGTTACCCAGCTAACACATTAGCATAGATTTCTTAAGGTAATTAATAAGCCATTGCCATCCACTAATACATATCAGAAAGTGGGGTCCAGAGGAAGGAAAAACCATGTGTGAGAGAGGAAGAACCCTAAGAGGATGAGGCTATGATGGTGTGTGAAGGAGAAACTGTCCCTTGGGACAATGTTTGGCTGGCCATGGCATCTGAGGAGCAGATACCATGAATGAATGTGAAGGAGAAATATTGCAAGAAGTGGTAGAAGGCTACCTGGGGCTCTCAGCTTTCTTCACACTTTTGTCCAAGAGTAAACCCGCTTCTCAGATGTTTGACCTTCTATTTTCTTCTCAAGTCTATTGTCACTAAGCTCCAATAAGATTAAGTTCTGATAAAAACTACATCTTAAGAAACTTTAATAATGCCTTTTTTGAGGAAAATAAAGTGACAGTAAAGTAGGTTTTATTTGTTGACTAAAACTGACTTCCAATCATCCTTTTCCCATTGAAATGTTTATTACTTAAATTTTAAATGTGTCTTTTGATCTTTCAGGCCAGCTTCCACTTATTTTGCTCAGATGCCTTTTTCTTCAACTCACAATGAAAAATTTCCATCTTCACCTTCTTCTCCTCTAATTTAACAATCCCCCTTTGACTTGTATATATTTTTTCTCTCACAAATTACCTTTACTGCTTAAACAAATGGTTTTAATAAAGCCAATGTATTGTAATCATTACTATGACTAGCACAGCACTAGTCATTAGCTAGTGCTAATCACTAGCACATTGACTGCTCTCATCTCAGCTGGTACTAGAGATGATTCCTAAAAAGCTGGGGTTGGAATCAGAGCTAACCCTAGAAAAAGATGGGGATCTATCTTCTCAGGACTGCAGTACCCACTCTGAACCCCAGGAGAAAAGTTAGAGCTGGGATCTTAGAACGTTAAAGCTAAAGGGAAATTCAGAAATCACAATCACAGACCAGCCATCTCATCATGCAAATAAGATGGACACCCAGAAAGATGGAGAGGTTTTTCCAGAGTTTTAAAGAAAACTCTCACAAAAGTTGTTACTAGAGAATTTTCCAGGGTCAGAGACCCCGAAAGCAAATTCTGAGGCAAAGTGTCATAAACAAGTGATAAAGAAATGCTTCCAGAAGCTAGTAAGGTATGTAACTAAGGTCTGTGGTGAGGGTCAGAAGGAATCAGTACCTCACAGAGGCTTCTGGTTCTCTGTACATGTGCAGGCAGAGCAGCTCCAGGAGCCCTCAGGCTGTTGGCTAAGGTGGTCTGAAGGTATAGGCTATTAGACTGAAAGCACACAGGAGCTGGGGGCCAGTGTAAGGACCTGAAGAAATCTGGGCCTAGCATCAACAGTATCTCCGGGTGTTCTGTCTCTAACTCCACAAGTGTGCAATGGGATGGGGGGGAGATATTTTCCCCCTTTGTACCTTCACAGAATTCTTATAATTACCTTACAGAATTCTAGTTTTAAACACTCACTTGTCACCTTGGTCATGTTATCTTCCTGCTGTGGCTCCTGTTAATTTGAGATACAAGTCTAAACATTTCAGCAGGATATTCAAGACCTTCATAAATGTTATCTTAAACTCCACAAAAGGCCTACTTTCCATCTCAGAAAAAAATGTATTTGAGGCAAATTATTAGCCATCTGTCTTAAATTTCACATCTTTCTACTTCTGTGTTTTCCTCATACTAAGGACTGCCAAATCAGCAAATCCCCATCAATCTAACTCAATCCTCCAAAAATATCAAACTATGTATTTTGTATGATCCTTTCTGACCACATTCCCTTTAAGTAATACCTCCTTCCTCTGAGTTTCCATTGCAAGTTTTGTCTAAACTGTGCCTTTGGCAACACTATTCTCTGAAATCATTCCTACTGCGTTGTTCTTCTATTTTACTTTTAATTAATTAATAGACTTCACATTTTAGAGCAGCTTTAGATTTAGAGAAAAACTGAGCAGAAAGTAAAGAGAGTTCCCATATATTCTCTGTCTCCTCTGCCCTCAGTTTCCCTTATTAACATCTTGCATTTGTCTGGTACACTTGTTACAAGTGATGAAACAGTATTGATCCATAACTATTGTATAAAGTCCATAGCTTACATTAAGGCTTACTCTTTGTGTTATCCAGTTCTAAGAATTTTGCATAATGCCATATAACCACTATTATATTATCATACAGATGAAATGTACTGCCCTAAAAATCCACTGTCCTTCATCTACTCAATATAGTCCCTCTCTACCCTCCCCTGAAACTCCTGGCAACTACTGATCTTTTTACTATCTGCATAGTTTTTCCTCTACCAGGATGTTTTCCTCAGCTTTTTAAAAATATCCTACTACCATTCCAAAGTCCATGCACTTGTGCCCTGCTTCCCCATATAGATTGGAAAATTCTCATTATATTCCCATTAGCATTTACTACTGAATAGATAATGTACCTGTAGACTTCGGTAAGTATGTATTAGTATTATTTAAATGACTGTGGATTCAGGTTCTTTTTTTTCTTTATGAAAATTATTAGAATACCTATATCTTGATGTGAAGAACTGGCTTTCCAGTGTGAGGCAGAAAAAGTTTGTTAAAGATTTTAAAATGTTAATTCAATAAAAAGAATCAGCTGAAGAAAGAAAGAAAAAAAAAAACCTAGTCAGGTATAAGTAAATACACTAAAGCCAATCTTTCCCAGATGCCAAAAATAAATTGATTCAAAATATAATGGAAAAAAGATTGTGAATAATCCTAAGAAAGGTAAATATATTAAGAAAATTATAACTATGATATTTTATGGAGAGACATGAAGAAAAGATGTGGATAAGTGCTAAGTGAACCATATTCATGGATGGAAGGGTTCAGCAATATAAAGAGGCCAATGTTTCCAAAACTAGTTCATGACTTACTTTTGAGAACCTAAAAACATATTTCTGAGGTTCATCCAAAAACAAATAAAGTATATGAATACCAAAAAAAAATTTTTTTAAGAAAAATAAGGAGCTAAAAGAGAAGTAAAAGAAAAATAAGGAGCTCTTTTCTGACAGGTATAAAAACGTAATAATGACAAAAGTAAAAAGTATTTAAAATCTAAATGACTATAACATTTATGTTTTCTAAATGTGTCACAAGCTAAAATATGTTTCACAATTTTGAAAAAGTAATAAAGGAATTAATGAGTAGCCTAAAGAGAAGAGATGGAATCCAGAAAATAGAAATAAATTTGGAAAGAATAAAGAATACTAATAGATACACTAACACAGTGTGGCTAAAAACTCTTAATTAAGGGGTTATTAAATACTTAATTTCAATTTTTTTACTTAATTTAATTTAAATACTTAATTTCAATATTTTTTACATTTTTTACAATATTTTTGCATGCAAAAAGTATTTTGCACAAGACTTTCACTAAAAATCTGCAGTGAACTATGTACATAGACCTGTGCAAACATGTCACACATAGAATCTTAAAGACCTGAGAAACAGGCAATATATCAGCCATGTCTCAATGCGGGGAACAGAAACCATTTGAGATATTTCGAACAGATAAAATTTAAGAGATACTTTCAAAATATTTTAAAGGGCTGGGGAATGAAAAACAGGGAGCCACAATACAGCTTCTGCCTTGAGATCTTATTATTGAGTCCAGGATCCAAACTTTGCTCTGCTAAGAACTTTGCTGCTAACATCACACATGCCCCCCCCACCCCGATTCATGAAGGTGGTAATAACAATGGAATGTGGAATCTGGGTACCATCAACTTCCACACCTCCTGGAAGACTCTAATTCACCTGTAATTCTATTTCTGTAGCCTCGCTATAGAAAGGTGGAATCAGCCCCCACTTCCACCTTTCAAAACTCATGTTCCTTTATCTGATTGGTACAACCTAATTCACATTTAGGGATTAGGGAAAAAGACAAAAGACGGATTTTAGTTTCCCACCTACTCTGAACATGAAAGTAAAATGGAGATGGAAAGAGCCTTCATAATTATACAAGACCAACAAACTACTAAAGAAGAAATCTGAATGGTACATTTTTATGAGAAAAAAAAATGTTCAGTTTTACTTGTCATTAAAGAAACACCAATTAAAACCGAAATATAATTTTCTTTGAATATTTAATAACAATCTGAGAAAAGTACAGTGAGATGAAAACTCTCATGCACTACAAAAGAGAACAGATAAAACTTACCTAGACAGTGATTTGGCGATTGGTATCTAGAATCTTAAAAATGATTCCATCCTTTGATACAGTAATCTACGTATAGGACTCTAACCTAAGAAATAATGTGGTCTTTTATGCTCAGTGAAATAAGTCAGACTGAGAAATACAAATAATCATATGATTTTATTCATATGTAGAATCTAAAAAAATAAAACAAATGAACAAACAAACAAAAAGTAGAATCAGACCTATAAATACTGAGAAGAAACTGATGGTGGCCAAAGGGTAGGGGAGTGGGAAGAAGTTGGGCAAAATGGATGAAGAGGAGTGGGAAAACAGGCTTCCACTTATGGAATGAATGCACAGCATAGGGAATATAGCCAATGATACCGTAACAGTGCTGTATAGTGACAAGTGTTAGTTACACTTGTGGTGAGTGTAACATAAAGTATAGAGAATCTAAATCATGATGTTGTACACTTAAAACCAACATCACATTGGGTGTCCACTATACCCAAATTTAAAAAAATTAAAAGAAAGAATGTTGTCTCCAATTTATGATCAGAAATATTGGCAATGGGGAAAAAACAGGCAGCTTTATTTATGTGTCAAAAATTGGAAAATAACCAGTACCAACAAAAAGGGCCCAATAATTAAATAAGTTACATTACCCCTATATAATAGGTTATTCTAAAGCTTTGTAATGACAATGGAATTTTTTTCACGTTATAGAAAAACAAGTAGGACACAAAGATGTTTATAAAATATGGAGCTAACTTTGTAAACTCTTGACAAAATTGATGTAGCAGAGAAGGAACTAGAAGAAAACACATAAAAGCCCTAATACTGTATCTGTGATGAAGAAGGGGTGGAATAATTAAATTTAATCCTCATCTTTCCAGACTCTATTGAATATTCTACAGTGAGACTACATTTCTCAGAACTATTAAAAATAAACCAAAATTTATCATTAAAAAAAATAAAGTAATATTCTAAGGGAAAAAAAGACTTACATTTTTTCTCTTTCTCTCCAGTTTGAGAATGTATAAATATATTTTAGTGGATTAAGGATTTCTGTCTCAGTTTATAGCTAGAACTTAACATGTCCTTGATTTCTAGAAACTGTACTTTAAATATGTCATGTCATGGCAGGGATGAGGGTGGGGGGACTGAAATTTAACAAAAACATGGCATAACACAGTTATAAAACACAGTTAGGAGACTTCCTAGTCATCGGGATTTCTCCAGCCACCTCAATGTGTGGTTCTCCTCACATTAAGACTATAGTCAGCAGGGGCGCCTGGGTGGCTCAGTGGGTGAAAGCCTCTACCTTCAGCTCAGGTCATGATCCCGGGGTCCTGGAATCAAGCCCCGCATCAGGCTCCTTGCTCAGCAAGGAGCCTGCTTCCTCCTCTCTCTGCCTGCCTCTCTGCCTACTTGTGATTTCTGTCTGTCAAGTGAATAAAATCTTTAAAAAAAAAAACAAAACTGTAGTCAGCAAACTTAGACACATTTGTTTCCATGTCTATTTCATGAGTTCAAATTCCATAAAAAGTTAGGAATTTCTGAAGAAAGAAAAAAATAGTGAGATCTACTTGTAAGAAGATAATAGTAAGATAATATTGTAGCAAAACTCCCATGAAAATATACATCTACCAGATGTCACATTTTGTTACTCTCCTTAAGAAAAGTTTTAGAAAATGGTGAATACTAATCCTTCCATCTTCCAGAGACAATTTCACAAGAACTGGGTGGAGTCAGGCTGGTCAAATGAGAACCAAGAACAAAAGTGAATAAAGAGCATTGCTTTATGCAAAAAGTATGTCAACACTAGATGCCAAGCAGCAACCCACACCTCATGGGTATTCACAGCCACTTCCTTCTTCCTCACAGGCTAGGCTACTCTTCAAGTGTACAGAGTGCCCTCCATTGTTTCGTATCTTCCCTGCATCACCTCAACAAGTAACTCCACATATCCACCTCCTCAGTTCCTGTCTCCTCCAACTGATCAGGCAGGTAATTGTCAGTCAGCTTCCTTCAGCCTTCCAAGTGACTGCTACAGCATGGGCTTCTTCCTAGGACACAGAAAGAAAACCTTTGTCTTCAGCCATATCTGCATCTATATCCAAGGTCTTGATTGAGACTTTTCCAGACCATTCCTACGTTTTTGGCCGCCATTTGTCATTTATATGCCAATTAATTCACATAACTAAAAGCAAAACAAGAACTACAAATTAAATTAAATGTCATTCTATTAGTTTCATTTTATTTCATTCAGTTAAGCTTCTCTTAAGAACTGCCCATGTTATAGATTCCAAAGACTCCTGGCTTTGACTGAGGCAAAGTTCCAATAAATACATGGACTCTGTTACCAGTCTGGGAATAAGATGGATACATTTGCTCTCAACATCAGCCTTGGCAGAGGTTCTGCTCTGGAGCCTGGGGAGTTTATGTAGTTTGGCCAACAGTTTTGCCTTTTATAAAAAGCTGAGATGATTGTTTCCATGTATAGTATTACAACTGTAAGGACAAAATGCACTTTTCCAAAACTCCATTTTTCTCATTTTCTAACATACTCTTGAATTAAACCATCATAGTTTATGGATCACAATCGTTCTGCTTACTTATGTACAATGTAACTATATATTGCTATACTAATGGAACCTACAACCATGGTATAGTCTCATTGGAACAAAAGCTTTTCTCCGTTGTGTGAATTTTACTTCAAAAATAAACCTCTATGCATCAAATTGATTAGACTTCTTCTAAAAGAGTAGCTGCCGTTGCAAATCCAAAGTAATAGATGGTTGACATGTGACACTAATAATAGCCAATAAAATATCTACAGGAAAATTTTCCCAAATGCTTTGTAAATTGATTACCTAAAATACCCTATGATAAATTGACCCATAATGTCATCTGATGGCCATTTATTTAGGCAGAAATTCAGTCTGGGGAATTTGAGAAACAAAATCTCAGAACTGCAATGATGAAGGTAATACATTTCACAGTTCTTGAGAAGAACAGATATTGCTGTCTTTTACCAAGCTTTGTCTTTGCCCATCTGCCTAAAATAAGACTTTCACTAATACTAGTTTGGTCAAAAAATAAACCTACTCTGAGTAGTTTCTTTAGCAGCACTGCAAACTCCAACTGTCACCTAGCCCCCACCTCACTCCCCACCCCACCAAAATTGACTTCCTGATTTCTCTATTTCATTAATAGGACTAGCATTAGCCCACAATTCCTAGGTCAAAATGATTTATCTCCAAAGTATTCTTTTCAGTGAGCTCGCAATTCAGTTATCACCAAGACCTTCCTTCTCACTGTTCCTCTCATACACCATTTTCTTGCACTCCCTCAACCAAAAAACAATTTCACTTATTAATCCCCATTCTCAACTCTGTAGTCCTCTGTTACTTGGCCTCTCCACCTCTACATTTCCCTCTATTCTGCCTTATGAATTCCACTCAGATCTTCTGTGAGGGGTCACCCCCTCCCATTCATATGATTCAATGAGTCCCTCTGGCAAAGAACAGCGATTTTCCAAATTGATTTTCCACTGTGAAATATATGTATGTCATCCAAGCTGGAGCATAAATAAAATATGTAGTCTGGAACTAGAACTCTGCTCTTCAAATACTATCTTCTCTCTGCACCTCCAGGCAGAACTGATGCCCCTCCCTTGTGTTTTCCTATTTTGTCATATTCACTTGGAACACATCACCAATTGCTGTATATTGAAAATATTTATACATGTATTGTGGTAGGCAGAATCAGAAAATGGCCTCCAATGATTCCTACTCCCTAATATACATGATCTTGTATAATTCTCTCCCTTCGAGTATGGGACAGACATAGTAATTTGTTTCTAATAATAGAATAAAATAAAAATAAAGGGATGCCATTCTTTATTCAATTATAAAAAACTGACTTCCACCTAGGTAGCAGACTCTCCCTACTGCCTACTCAGCTTATACACTTTGATATGCTGAACTCCAGCAAGGACCTAAAGCCCTCAATTCAATAGCCTCAAAGGAACTGAATCCTGCCAACAGTTATGTGAGTGAGCTTGGAAGTGGAACCTTCCCCACCAAGCCTTCAGATGAGACCAAGCTTTGGCTGACACCTTAATTTCAGCCTTATGACAGACCCTGAAGTGCAAGACCCAGCTAAACTATGCCTGGATTCCTGAGCCACAGAAACTATAAGATAACTACTTTAGGTGCCAAGTTTGTGTTTGGCGGCAGGGAGTTATAATTTGTTGCATGTAAGTAAATAAAATACATGTATCTTGTTTCACTTGTTTAACTATACAGTCTCTGCCAGGCACACGCTGAATGACAAAACTAGGTAAGAGCACAGTGCTGAGTGTAAATGATAATGCACAAGAAATGCTAATGTGCAGTAAATGCTAATTAGCAGTGATTGAATAAATTATTTTACTAACACAATTTTCCCAGTCATTGCAGAAAGCAACTATCACTTAATTTTTTCTGAATGTATGAACTACATATAAAGTTTACACTATCCCTCAATGTCAGATCTTATGTTTTGATTTTTGCCTATTTCTCTAACTCATTTGAATTTCTTCTTCCGTTCTTAGCAGAAATTTGGTCATGTCATCTTATCATTTACTAATCTAAAGGATTGCATAATTCACAGAATGATAAACAATATTAAATTTGGACTCATTTTTAAAGGGCAATATAAAACAAATATAATTTCTTCTATGATATAAATGTGTTTAAATGATAAAAGGAATAGATATCTATATCAGGATGCTTTGAGCAGCAAATACAGAAAAATGGAACTTGTGATTCATAGCAAGGATATATTTGATATATTAATAAGTCTGTTGGTTTCAGGATTAGAAATTTAAGTAGGTCATCAAGGACCCAACAGTTTTTCTACTCTGCTTTGCTCTCCTCAGAATTATAAGGTAGCTCATAATTATAAGGTAGCTGACACTACTCCAGTAATCAAACATAAGAATATCCAGTGGAAGAAAAGCATTTCTCTTCCTGTGTGTCTCTTTTTTAACAGCAAATAAACTACTCCCAGAAACACCCAATAGACTTCCCTTTGCATCTCAATGACCAAAACTGGATCACATAACACATCCTAAATTAAACCCTGATAAGGGAACTAAGATAACCATCATTGCTAGGGAAGGGCTTAGATGACTCAAGAAAATTGAGATTTCATCAGCAGAAGAAAAGAAATATCTACACACCCATGGAAGATAACAAAGTACTGCTTATTTCATCACAAAATGTGCTTATGTGAATTCAGCAAAAGAGGCAACTACTGTCACCTTGAGTGGTTTGGGATTATGATAAAAGACTTACAAATTAGGAGATGTAACGGGAAGACGGCAGAACATGAAGATCCTAAACTTACCTCGTGCCACAGACACAACTAGATAACACCCAGTTAACTAACCCAGTGTAACTAACCCAGAAAATGACCCAAAGACTGACAGAATAAACTCCACAGCTAAATGTAGAGAAGAGGTCACATCAAAGAGGCTAGGAAGGGTGGAGATGCGGTCAGGAGCAGACTGACCTGTGGCCCTCCACAGTGGGGAGGGTGCTGCAGACCTAGAGAGGGGAAAGAAAGAGACTCTCACACTGGTGATCCCACACAGGAAAAAATAATCCCCATAACACTTGGCTTTGAAAATCAGAGGAGCCTAATTTTTCAAGTTCTTACAATCTGCAGGACTTAAAACCTGGAACTTTAAAAATCAGCAGACTCAACCTGAGAGAGCTAGAAGGGTGAAAGGAAATGAGTCCCACCCTTAAGGAAACAGTACAACAAACAGTCCCACTGAGATATAGCACAGAAGCAACAATTTGAAAAATGCCTGGTATACAGAAGTGTGTACTGGTGATGCAATAATCGGGAGAATTCTCCAGGAACAAAGGAGCAGGCCAGCAACATTTCTCTTCCTTGCCCCTCATTTTAAACACTTGGTCACCTGAGAGTGTCGGACACTTGCTACCTAACTTGCTAACACACGCCCTGCTTCCATGATCACCTATGGACATGAGCCCTCCAGCCAGGCCTCTGTTCCAGGTCTCCTCCCACAGCAGACCCCTGCAAACCTTGCAAACACTGCCCTCCACCCCTGCCCCCACACTTCTGCAGACCCACTCTCTCTAGCTCAGCCTGCCTCAGTCCCAGTAGCTGCAGGTCCCCTCCTGCTGAGGGCCAGTAGAAACCTTGCTAATACCCACCTCTAGCCCCTACACACTTCTGCAGATCCACTCCCTCCAATTCTCACTAGGCCAGAGTCCATTCAAAGCAGTGCCACAAGTCTGACAGTGTATAAGCAGCTAGGACAGGGACCATCACCACCCCAAAGTGACCACTGCCCCAGGAAAAGAGAAACATAACCACACACAACAATCAGACTATGACCGCAGCAGTGAGCTGGGGGCAGACAACTGGTAGACTGCAGGCTCCACCAACAAAGAAAGCTTCTCACAGACAACACAGAAAGAGTGCCTGCAGTTCTGTGCTACTGCATCTCTGGCCCATGACTGGTTCGACTCAACTCAAGCCCAAGGCAGCCCCATATTAGCCCACTAACACCACAGGGACCAAACTCTGCCCCATAACAGGCAAGAGAGCCATTGCAGATGAATGGACTAAGAAAAAAGCAACTCAGCTACAACAGCAGGGTGCACACAACACATATAGACATTCCTGAAGCACCAGGTTCTGGCAAACAGGGGACACTGCACTATAGCACCCTATAGGATTGCTTCTTCTTTAGGCCATTACTTTCAAGAGCAGGAGACATAACTGACTTCCCTAACACATAGAAACAGACACAGAGAGTTAGACAAAATGAGGATATAGAGGAATATGTCCTAATGAAAGAATAGGACAAAATCACAGCAAGAGACCTAAGCAAAATGGAGATAAGTAATATACCTGATAGAGAATTTTAAAGTAATGGTCATAAAGACACTCACAAAAGAGTCAAAGACCTCAGTGAGACCCTTAACAAAGAGACAGAAAACATGAAGAAGAAAAAAATCAGAGATAAAAAACTCAATAAATGAAATTAAAAGTACACCCAGTGGAATGAATAGAAGACTAGAAAAAGCAGAAGAATGGATCAGCAACTGGAGTACAGACTAATGGAAAGAAACTGATTTGAACAAGTGAGAGAAAAAAATACAAATGAAAACAGACTTAGAGAAATCAGTGATATCATCAAATGTAGTAACATTTGCATTTTAGGGATTCTAAGGAGAAAATATAGAAAACTTAATAAGTGAAAACTTTCCTGAATCTGGGGAAGGAAAAAGAAGTCCAGACCTAGGAGGCAGAGAGCCCCCAACAAAATCAACCCAAGGAGGTCCATAGCAAGATACATAGTATTTAAAGGAGCAAAAAGTAGTGATAAAGAGAGAATTTTAAAAGGAACAAAAGAAAAGAACAAAATTACATACAAGGGAAATCCCATACGGCTATAAGCTGATTTATCAACAGAAACATTGCATGCCAGAAGAAAGTGGCATGATATATTCAAAGCACTGAAAGGAAAAAAAAACCTGTAGCCAAGAATACTCTATCCAGTTCAGAATAGAGGAAGTGATAAAGAATGTCTCAGATGAAAGTTAAAAGAATTTATGACCACTAAACCAGTCTTACAAGAAATGTTAAAGGGGACTCTAAGTAGAAAGGAAAGACCATACACAGGAGTAAGAAAAGTAGGATGCACAAAAGCAGTGAAGAAAAAAAAAAAAATATATATATATATATATATACACACACACATATATGACATATATATATCAGTATATATCATATACTATATGATATATATATATATATCAATAAATGGATTCATGAAAATAAAAGTATGACACCTTATACCTAAAACATGGGAGGAGAGGAGTAAAGAATGGGTTCAAAATTAAGTGACCCTCAACTTAATATAGACTATATACACAAGATGTTATATACAAATGTAAAGGCAGCCACAAATGAAAAACCAGTCATATATATGCAAAAAAAAAGAGGAAGAAATCCAAGTATATCACTAAAGAAAGCCAACCAACCATGAGAGAGAAAAGAGCAAGAGAAGAAGGAAACAGAGAAGAACTATGAAAAACAAGGAACAAAATGATAAGTACATATCTAACAATAATTACTTTGAATGGAAACAGACTAAAAGCCCAAGTTTCCATCGATAGATAAATGGATAAAGAAGATATAGTACACGCGACCACATGTGAACATGCATGCCCGCCCGCGTGCGCACACACACACACACACACACACACACACACAGGAATATTACTCAGCCATTAAAAAAGAATGGAATCTTGCCATATGAAATAAAATGGATGGATCTAGTATATGTGCTGCCGAAGTGAGTACTAAAATGGATGGATATAAAGAGTATAATGCTAAGTAAAATAAGTCAGAGTAAGACAAATACTATATGATTTCACTCATATGTGGAATTTTAAGAAACAAAACAAAGAAAAAGAGACAAACCAAAGACGGACTCTTAACTACAGAGAACAAACTGATGGTTACCAGATGGGAGGTGGGTGGAGGCACAGGTGAAATAGGTGAATGAGATTAAGAGTATACACTTATCTTGATAAGCAATGAAGAACATATAGACACACTGCCCCACTTTACACTGTGTTGCAGCAGGGCACATCTCTCTACTGCTAGTCAGGAAGTAGAGGCAGGAAGAAACCTAGACCCCCTGTTCAGCACATACTATTATTAAACAGATTGCTCACATCTTTGCCTCTTGATCCTTCTCCAGAGGGCTCAAATCTTTTTACTTCATGAACTGCCTGCACATTAGGGTTTGCCCTTCTAACTGAGGCTCTTTGTCTTTCCAAGTGGCTTCCATTCACTGGCCTTGGATGTGAGAAATGCAAATATGCATCTGCCCTGCTCTGTCCTCCTTCTGAATCTGGCATAGCTGAGAATATATTTAATTCTGCGATTTCTTAAGCTAAGTCAGCAGTATCTTCACTGAGCACTAAATAAGGCAGAGACAAAGGACTTGAAAAGATGTTTATTTCTTTAGCTTTTTTTTTTTAAGATTTTATTTATTTATTTGATAGAGATCACAAGTAGGCAGAGAGGCAGACAGAGAGAGAGGAGGAAGCAGGCTCCCTGCTGAGCAGAGAGCCCAATGTGGGGCTTGATCCCAGGACCTTGAGATCATTACCTGAGCGGAAGGCAGAGGCTTTAACCCACTGAGCCACCCAGGCGCCCCATATTTCTTTAGCTTTTATTCAGATTTACAACTGAGTTTTTGTCATTGATGGATATGCTGTAGTGAATCACCTTTATTCCACTTTAAAGGAATCCGAATCCATTCAAGGCACCTTTTTGATTGCAAATCCAACCAGTTAAATTGTTTTTACCCATCATAATCATGGGACTCTGGTTTTAGAAATCTTATTAGTAGGCTGCAAAGAGTATTCAGCTCAGGCTTCAGATTGTTTGTGTGGCATAATCACCTGGCCAGATACAAGGTAACAACATTCCTAGTATACTTTTGCTATTTTTGTTCTATTTTGTGTTTCAATCACCATTTCCAATTTCTTCTAACAAAGCAGTATTAGTATATTTGAGTATGAATGAATCATTGTCAAAATTTTCTAAAGTGAATAGTAATTTTCACTGTAAATTCAAAAGTTAAAATCAGCATCTTGGAATTCTATTATTTCGATAATTATCTTACTTGCCCTGTCATAGTGAATCAAAAGACAAACTTTTTAAGGCACCATGCACTGAACTAGAAGAGTAATCCATTTTTATAAGAATCATAATAGAAATACTAATTAACATATGAAAGTCCTTTGAGAACCTTTTGATGAAGAACATAATGAAAAATTGAAAGTAGTGGTAAAGATGGGAAATGGAGATTTTCTTGGATAAAATATACAAACATAAACTGATACTGCAAGCAGTCTTAACTGAGATTATACACCAAGACATTTTTTGAAAATTTGATGAAATATTTTTTTAACTTGCACTACAACCCATTCTGTATAGATAAATAATGTTATCCTATACATGGCAACTTTCAAATATGAATAAAGCAAATCTTACAAAATGGGTTGATATACGCTTAATAAATGTGTTGTTGGAAACCAAACTAACCTTCTAAGGGTGTGGGCAGGATCTTCTCTGGGAAAAAAATCCTACTGCCAGTCTTCCTGGAAAGAAGTCTATCATAAGATAGAAATGATAA